>JBBCBC010000011.1:17643703-17951680 GCA_037126765.1 Stenogyne calaminthoides
AATGATTTGATCAATTATTATTCTTACGATATGACACAACCTTTCTGAATTCTTGTCTTCTCAAATTTTGCATGTTTCTTTATCATCGATTTACCTTCAAGCGGCGTCTTTTGAGAAAGTGATTGGACTTGAAGTACAATATGGAGGAACTAGACTCTTAATACTTTTAAATTGATGTCATTGATACATCTCCATCCGTCATCTTAACCGTTGACAACTTTCTTGACTCGTCGAGTTGCGATTCTGAGTAATCTGGAACTTGTCTGAATTATCGAATAGGCCTCGATCTGCATCTGATAAACAAAACTTAAGATAGGTACTTTAATAACTGGGAAGTAATAGTAGATACCCGAGTGCGAAAGAGTTAGCAGATTAGAGATAGAATTATCGATGTTTCGTTCACAGTTCAGGCTTATTCCTGGTTGGGTTTTTACTGAAGGCTTAACATGAGCAGTATTCTCTTGTTGACCTGTATACTCATTTATATTATTCCATTCATGACTCGGTGATTTCCGCCAGGATATGCTTTTTACAGTTCATCAAACTTCAATGACCTTAATTGAGCTTTGTCTTCTGTGAAACCAGGCTTCTGTCGAGCGGTCTGGCTCAGCATTCTCTTCTCTTGGAATGATGTTCAGCGTCTCTCTGGGAGTGATTGAATTTGAATATGAGCCAATTCGATGCAGAATAAATCCGAATCGAGGATATCTTTGTGAGATTCGAGATCCTGTCTAACAAAGCAGATTTCCACATTTCTTTATCTTCAAATTCCTTTACTTCTCAGGTGTTTCAGGGCAATCGCTTATTATTCGATATAATAATTAAGCGATATTAATGTGAACCGTAAGAGGACACGTGTAATATTTATTAAAATCCATGTTTGCGATGGACAAGTGTATAAAGCATCGACCAAACAAATTTATTACAAACCCGGCTCGTCAGCTTATCGTAGAAATAACCTTCGCCCTTTCGGATGGGAAAAAAAAGAATCAGGCTATGACTAAATCCGAGACCAGACCCGGCCTGAGGGCTCGGACAATCTGAAGCCCACCAACAAGTCGAAATTCGAACCCATTCATCTCAGACAAACTGAGAAATTGATGTCTTCAGTCACTGAGATATCGAGGTTGAGATATCATGAGGGCTTCGAGACAAACTGTGAGAAACCGGTACCTGCCGATGCTCAGTTATCTAAAGACTCGGACGGCAAATTGATGCCGGTTCTCAGACATCGCGATGGTTCCGGAATATCTGCATTCAGATGATTCGTCGAGGTGGTACTCTCCGGTGCTTTCGGTTTCTGCGAGGGTTGGATATCCACGAACTCGGTCAACTGAGGTGATGCCACCGGTACTCGGATATCGCGAAGACCCGAACATCCGAAGAATATCTGGTCATTTCCGGATGACACAGGCTCGAGACAACTGAAGGCTCGGATATGCGCCGATGAGGCAACCTTCGTATAAAGCTGGCAGTTAAAGGTAAAGCAAAGAAGCGTCTGACGAAAGCAAAAAGATTGGTTTGGACTGACCAAAAAAGAGTGCACGTATAAACAAGCAAAACAAAGATCAATCTAGAAGAGCGGAGTTGGAAGGTGGGCGGCATCACAAGAGTTCTCGCGATGGGTACCGGGTTTCATTTTATGCTTGCCAACCTAGCCTGCTTTGCTTGAGCTGCTATAAATGAAAAAAAAAAACAACAAGAGATAGGTTCTAAAAAATATTCCCGGAGAGTGAGAAAAGGGAAAAAATCACGAGAGTTCATCTTGTTTTGCAAAAAACCCTAAAGACTCATATTAATTAATTCTCCAAATCATCTTCATCCATAATGATTCATCTTCATGAGATGTATCAAATATTGTACGATAATAAAACTTCGTAATACTACATCCCGCTTGGTAGTATGCCCCGAGTAGTCATTTCTTTAATGGGTCAACAAATTCTTTTTATTTACGGTTTATTTTACACGCATGTTTTGTTTGTGAGTCGTAGAACTAATTAGCTACATAATATTCTCAAATAAATATTTCATGATAATTGGCAGGCTTAGAAGGAATCCAAAAAAACCAACCCATACAGAAACCAATGGCCAGAGGCGAGAAAAAAAGAACACAATGCCTCGATCTGGAATACACAAACAATTAGAGGATAAAAAGCGACCTCACGGCAGGAAAGAGGCTTTCGGCCTTGACCTCAAGATCGACAAAGGAGACTATTAATCTTGAGGATATAGCTAATGATCCCATGGCCCTATGAAAACTAAAGCTTTCTTGCTGTAAACCACGAGAATGAGAGGGGCGAAAAGAGCGCTGTTAAAACTCAAGAAGAAGAAGAACGATGCTACAGAACACGATGGAAAGGCAAAAAAGAAAGATCTGGCGAACCAATAAAATCGGTAATCGTCTGGACGATTTAACAAAAAGGTCTAGACCATCGGTGTTTGGACGTTGTTTCCGCCAAAGACCGAATCGGCAATAATAAGCGGCGGGATCGAAAAAGGAACAACAGATAAACATCCGCACATTCGGATCCTCATGATCATCATGCGAGCAAAAAGTGCGCAGGAACAAAATTATCTATCCATCATCGATCAGCCATGACGCATCTGAATTGGGATCGCCTATCACGAAAGCATGACCTCATGATGGGGAAATAAACCGATCCAAGTCCTGCCAATTCCACAAAATTTATGGAAATGCGTAGCCATCGAGGGCTTACAGCCGCATTTAAGACAATACGTAAAATTTTGCTAAAACGCAGAAAAGCCATCGTATTTCCAAATATCAGAATTATCACGGTAAGACGGCAGTACAAGAAAGATTGTCGAGATTTACTTTACCCACTTTGGTGAAGCTATACCAAGATAATCATCTTACCCAATTCCTAAAAACCAAATAATTTTTCCTTTAACGTAAAAATCAAGACCGGGCGGTAAGCGAGAAAGTTCTAACAAACATCCGACAGTTGATCCCAAGAATCACGAAGAGGTCCGAATTACCAAAAGCAGGGCTCTCACAGGGGTAGAGGGTTCAGAAAGCCAAGAGATCCACATGATACGCCCCTTAATATGGTCCAAAGGGGTGGATGTTACAGTACCAACATTATCGAATGTAGATGTAAGAAGATGGAGATCGTTTTTACAAGCATTAACATTGAAGGTGGCGAAGCGCACATCAATTTAGCACGCCACCTCACACCAAATTATGTTTTTAGGAAGACGATCTCGATGGTATAATTACTCCCACGATGACTCATAACCATCGATGCTCATCTCCTCGGGTTGAAGTTGCGCTCCTGGTTGATCTAGAAGCTTATCACGAACATTTGTTACCGTCAACACTCTGCACCAAATGGAAAAGCAAGTTGGGGGATTTGAGCGATTATATTGAACCATGTGATCATACCATTTATGGGTTTTGGGGAATCTGTAGAACTCAGGCCCTATGGTATGATTAGGTTAGAGTCGAGTTAGAATCATTTCTAAACTGAGATCCGATGAACTAGAATCTTTAGATTTTGTAATAAATCGATGTCTCGAAATCTACTTATAACGGGTTTCTAGGTCGCCCGCTTATTAAGAATTTAAAAGTTGCCTGTTCGAAATATTCATTATTGTGTCAAATTTCCAACACAAGACGGAACAGTAGTGTAAAAAGAGATCAAAAGAAGTTTAAAGATTATTTGCTATCTCAGATGCGGAAAAAGCAAAAATATCATTAACATGATGGAGTAAACATGGGAGATCGAGAAGTCAAGCCAACAGCAAATACGCCAAAAAGTCCTTTGACGAGCACAAGTTTGATTTAACACACCTCCCCATAACAACACACTTTCTTGCGCGGGGTCGGGATGGCAACTTATGTTAGGATCTCCCGTATCTAATGAATATTGATCCTCCAAAACGAAAGTAATCGGACCTGTAACCTCAGATAGGTTTTGAACCTACGGAGGTTGATGACTTAACACCGGGTCGATCCAAGATCCTCGTTGGAAAAAAAAAAAAGCGAAGCAACACCTCGAACAACCGGAGTCTATCAACATCGACCAACAGCATTCGAAGTTAGAAGTGTTCATTGGTTAGGAATTACCAACCAATTCTTAACGTAAACAATTGCTTATCTTGAGCAAACTTGGACGTGATTCGCATGGTCGCATGAACATGGTTGGTATTAATCCTAAACATGCATGACATTCCCTCAACCTTGATCCAAAGACAACTCGATGAATTGTAAACGCAGAAAGTTCAAGGAAAAGAGGCCGCAATGAATAGTGAAATCAAAAAGTTGTTTCTATTAACAACCGATTCGAGAAGTAAAATGCCCAAGATGGCTTGCGAACCCTATGCTTCGCCCACAAGTCTAATGGATCTTGGGAGACTATGTATGGTTTCCGATTTAAACCAGCATGCCCGAAAGATAATTTCCCAATGGTATATCGATTATTTGGTCGATAATACAAGAGCCATGAACTCATGACTTTCATGGATGCATTTCTTTGGTTATCACCAAATACCCATGCATCCGGACGATCAAAAAAGAATTGCAGCGGTGAAAAGAATATCTCTGTTGGCAAACGCGTTATTATTGGGATTAAGAATGGAATAACATATCAACGTTTGGTGAACAAAATGTTACGAAACATATCGGCCGTAACAATTGAGGTGTATATTGATGATATTGTGGTAAAGAGAGAACATAAGGAAGATACATAACCCACCTCGACAAACGTTTGATATCTCGGGGAGTACAACATGAAGCTAAATCCAAGAAATGACTTTAGGGTTCGCTCCGGTGAAAATTCCTCGGACATATGGTTGGTCGGCGGGGTTTGGGCGAACCATCAAAGATTCAAGCCATTTTCGATATGTAGGCCCCAGTGTGAAAGAAGTCCAAAGGTTAACAGGACGTTTAATTTTCCATAAGTTTGGTTTATATTTAAGGCTGAGGACAAATGCAAACCTTTCTTCATGCATTGAAGAAAGGAAAATTCTAGTGGACCGAAAGCATTGCCAAAATGCATTGAATCATTGAAGCGAGACGCAAATACTCGACACATGCCTAAGCTTGTCCCAAAGTAACAACTTTATCTTCTTATCTTCAAGACCAACTGATTAGTCTTGTGCTGCTCGTGTGAGCATAAGGGACCACCACAACTTGCGTTTACTATGTAAAGCCGAAGTCTTTAAAAAGAAAAGAGCTCGGTACCCTCCCTTTGGAAAAATTAGCATATAACCGTATTGAGTGTTAGAAAATTCTGTTTATGCTTTCGATCCTCGATTAAGTCTTGACCACATTCTTGAGTCCTTGCAGGCCGGATCTGTGAGGCGATTACTTTCAGTGGGTGGTGGGTTGGAGACAATTTGGCATTCACGTTAAGCTCGAGCGGCGGCAATGAAGAGCCAAGCTATGGCGATTTCATGATCGAGTTGACATATCCACAAATGCGAAAAGCGATTTACCCGACCATGACATATATGTATGTTGATGGCTCATTGACAAGTTGAGCCCTGGGGGCGTAGTTCTCATCGGCCAACTAGGCAAACATTCATGACCATCGTTTTTGATTTCCCGGCCACAAATAATGAGGCGAAGTCTGAAGCTTTGTTCATTTGGACTCTGATATGGCCAATGAGGAATTCAAATTTTGATGATCTACTGTGATTCTCGGATGTCGTTTATCAAAATGTATTGACGAAACTTGGATGACTCAATCACGAGTTACTTACAAAAGGACTCCCTCGAATAAGGCACAAGCTACTACTTCTCGGATTTACAATATGCTTTCGTTATACTATCATGAAGGCGACATTTGTATAAAAAAGCTTCTCGGCTTCCCTTATTGAAGTGTATGTATTACTCTACGAAGAAAGTGCATTATGGAAGCGAATCCGCCTTCGATGGGTATCGGGGAAATCATCTGGTGAACTAGATTACGGCACACAAAATAATCGGTTCAAGTTGTGACCGCCAAAAGACCGGCTACGTAATAACCGGCGTGCCGCGAAGTGCCGGGTAGAGATGTTAGCAGGTCATTACAATCCGTTAGAATTGACCTACCAGACCCACGGGCCTAAGCAGGTTGAACTTAGCGGTTCACTTTTAAACGGGCCATTAAGAAGTCGTGAACCTAACCCTAACCTAGCAAACCTCGGGCTAAGCAGGGCTATTTTTTTTTTTTTTAAATATCCTACTATAAAAAAGTAGTATTAAAGAAAATTTGGAATTGCATATTAAATCCATAATATCAATTGCATCCCCAAAATGAAAGTCCCAAAGATATTACGTAACACAAACAAGTAATTACAAGCTATATATAATACATTACAGAAATTGTCCAGGTAGATGAAAAGGGAATCAACACGTCTAAGCATTCCAATCAGCACTCCTATGTCACTAAACTTAATTAATTGACTCACGACTTTCTATAATTATTTGAACAGATTATCTTTCACAAAAAATCTTTAAAGAAAACCAAGAATAATAACAAAAGAAGACCAAATAAATATATTTTATTCTATCAAAGATTGATTGAATTTGTTTTTTTTTTAAATTGTAATTAAATCCAAAGCATTAAATCCAGAATTCAGAAACCCTAACCCCAAAAGAAAATAACTTTGTCCAAAAAAAATAAAAATTACAAAGGGATCCAGAAACCCCCCAAAATCCGAAAATTTAACCAACCTATGTCAATATCAATTTTGCTTTCAAGCGCGAGGTAGGCAGTGGAGGTTAGCATTGCATGCATGGCGGGATTTGAACCATGATCGTGGACTTTTTAAAAAAGCGCGGTCGCGACAGGTTATGCTGGTGGTTGAGCCAGAAATGGCGAGTGGTGGATTACCGAAATTGCGAGGAATGGATTAAAGAGAGGGGCAAATGGGCAATAGAGGAGTTCAAGATAAAATGGGGTGTTCTAATCTAATTGGGGCGAGCTAAGGGGTGTGTTTCCTAATAACCCGAGCTAATTTTTTTTTTTTTTTCTATTTCGGCCAAAGAAGAGAACCATGTATATTTTTCTTTCTTTTCTTTTTTTTTTCTATTTAACCGAAGCCCATGTAAATTAATAACAATAATAAAAGATCCGGACTGACTACAGGATAACGGGAACCTCGATAAGTCTTGGGGTTGTGGAATTCTTGGCAAAAAGCCGATTGTTAAACGGGCCATAGATACCTAAGCCATAACCCTCGAAAAATCCCTGTAATGGGCCAAAGCCCGGCCCGTTCGACCCATGCGTTTAACATCTCTAAGTGTGTACATGCCCCCGCTTATTCATAGCCCACCAAGAATTAGTGTGGGTTTATAGCCCATGGCCATTTGCTAATGGGGGATCGGTTGATCGCCCATTTCTACCGCACGTCGGGAGTAAAATATGTTGTGGTTGCTGGTTGATTCTTTATCTTAAACGGGCGTAAGTCGAAGCCATTGTCAAAATCACCCTAACAAAGAATGTAGAACTTTGTTTGAAAAACATCATTTGTCATTTTGGGCTTCCCCAATCATTAGTAACGGATAATGGCAAACAGTTCGATGGAAGTGAATTTGAGAATTGTGCTCATGGGGCATAAAAAGCACCTCAACTCAGATATCCCCAAAAACGGACAAGTTGAGGCCGTTAATAAAATTATCAACATACCCTCAAGGCGGACTTGATAATTCCAAGGGGAGGAGGAGGGTCAAGAGTTGCCCGAAATATTATGGCCAATGAACAACTTTCGAGAACATCAAGCTGGCGGAGACCCGTTTGCCTGCATTTGGTCGAAGTTATTATACGCCGAAATCAAAAATTCGAGTCATCGAACAATGACTTTTGGAGAAACACATTAATGACCAGCGCATACCGAAAGTGCACTGCTAGAAGAAAAGAAGGACGGAGGTCGATTTCAAGAATGCCATGTACAAAAGATTCGGAAGGTTCTACAACTCCAAATCCGAACATCGCGAGGTTGATGTGGGCGAACTGGATTTTAAGGCGAACAGCGGGGGTATCAAGTGGTGTGTGTTGCCGAAAGCATGGGAAGGTCCATTCAGAGTTACGAGCGTTTGCTACAAAGGCGTATGATTTGAAAGATCCGAATGGAGTCCTATTGTCCTACTCGTGGAACGTCAAATTTGAAAAAAATACTATCAATAATGACGAGCATAACCGGTCGAACAAAGTCACCACACAAATTGAAGCGAGTACCGATTCGCCCGAACAAAACTAGTTATAAAATTTAAATGAGCACAAATGGCCGAACATAATTAGCCATTCGGCTAAGACGAAAGCAGGACAATCACCGAAGAAGAACACATTATGTTCGCAGACATATCTTCAAGAAGGAAATCTTTACGGCACTATCTAAACAAAGAAGACACGTGTCGAAATGAGTTGACAAGTGGTGGCAACCAAGAAAGGGACGAAAGTCAATCTTTGAACAAGAGCGACAAAAAAGCCTAACAGATGTCAAAGGAGGGAGCAAAAGTAAGAAGGCCAAAGACTAACTAGCTATGCCAAAGACGATAGTTCTATAAATAGAGGCATCGATTGAAAAAAAGAGAAAAAACAGATGAAGAAGAAAAAAAGAAAAATACTACGCGTTCTCGAAAAAAAAAAGTTGGCTCGATGCCTTCAGGCGAAGAAATCCGGCACTCGATTGACTATCATTTTGGCCGAATCGAGCATCTGGCCTAGTATATAGATTTAAGACCATATGACACTCCGCCGAGCATGTTGAAGCTCGTTATGGACTCAAGATGCTCTCTAAGCAGAGTCAGGGGTTTCCTCACGTTACTCACCGCTTATGCAAGAGTAAATCACTACCCCTATGCATCCCCAAAATCTCCTCCGGGCGGAGGAATGTCATGGTGTCCGGCCGAAGCAATATCTCGGACTGGCGATGCTCGACATCTTTGAAGGGGACGAAATGGTGCTATCAAGATTTTGCTCGCTTTGATAAAAGTATAGAGAGCACATCGGGCCACATCTTCCGTATCCACAGTTGCGCGTAATCACAACTTGTCCGGGAGGGACAAAGCTTATCTTCTTCTTTGCTGAGCATGTTACTAAGAAGTGGTAGATGTAATGATGTGCCACATGCTTGTCAACATCAATTCCCGGACAAGGTGAGGCGATTCGTGTCTACTCAAGACAAGGTTTAAATTTAAAACCATAGTCGATGTCTATAGTTGTGTAATAGATAGTCTTCTTCAAATGTAAATGTTGTAATAGAATACAATGTGTTGCAAAAAATATTTTTGATCGCTAAGATTTTCTAGTTAAAGCCTATTTGAGGTCGCATCTGCTTGGGGACGGTCCGAACAAAATTTAACGAGCCCAAGTCTATGTTCACCGATTTAACGAAGTTCGTACTCACGATTCCACAAAGAAAAAGCGAGTAATGGGTACGATGCAAAAAAACGCGACTCGTTTTACAGATACAAGTAAGCCTAAAAGCGGGTGATGAGTCTTGGTCGCAACTAAATAAGACGGGCTACTAAGACGAAGTGATCGCGACCTAAATAAGACGATCGCGAACCAAGAAGGGGGGTTCATAAAGTAACCTATCCGGTCGCACCTAAATAAGACGATCAACCGATTGCAACGTCAATAAGACAATCAAAAACGAAAAGAAGTCGAGGAGGGCATAAAACCCAATGTTCAATTCATTCGGAAGAAAAGGGCATAAACTAGAAAGCAACAAAGCGAACATCAAGCAACACAAGTATCAATCATTCATCAAGAACTACATTCATCCTCAACAACAACAATCGTTAGAGGAAATAAGTTCAATATGCAATTCAACCATTGGGTTTCAAAAATGTTCGAACAAAAGAAAAGTCAAAGAAAAAATTACAAGTATGGAAGACAATTATTCAAAAAAAAATGTTAAGACAAAAAATTACACAACATATGTTCGGCAAAACAAAAATTACACTAAGGAGCAAATTCATAATTGGGGGTGGGGAAGAGAAATGTCAAACAAATCATGTTCGGCCCTCAAAGAATGGCTCCTTTAGCATGGCCAGTCCAAAGATGCTCGCCAGAGGTACATTTTGCTCGGCCACGGAAGGTTCCTTCGGCTCGCACTTTTGACGGACCGGACTCGGTTTGAGATTTTGACCAGCAACCTCAAATAAATATTCACATCAGGCCATCTTCCTCATCCAGATAGGGATCATCTCGCCGATCCCCAGGAAGAATGGAGAAATCTGCAGATCGTTCAAATCGACATCGAAGGTTGCGATCTGGTGGGTTTTCGATCGGTATTGTTGGAAACTAGAAATGGCGGGCAATTTGCTCGCCAATGGCGTATGCAGGGCGGGCGGACCGGATGACATCAACGGGAGCACATATATAGGAGAAGTTTGACATAGAATCAACATATTCTTCATTGTGCAATTTTTGAATTTTGAGACCCAAACAGTGTTGGTCTCCTCAAGAATGATAAGTTGTTGGCGGAAGACATTCCTCTCACTTTCCATGGCCTCGAAGCATTTAAGAGTCACTATTTCGACATTCATCTCTCCTCGAAGCTCTACGTATCTTTGACCACCTCCTCCCGAGAATGATCCTTTACTCGTCATCGCCCGGGCGAGCATCCTCCCGAGGGCCGGCGAGCATCTGCTTGTCGAGGATACCTGTCCGGGGGCCAACCTCGGTTCATCCCGAGTTCTGTTTAGCTCGCCCACCTTTTCTTGAAATTTCCGATCGAGAGCAAGTAGTTGGCATGAAGGTTGGCGGACTCAAAGATAAACTTTTCAAGGACGACCATAGATTGGCCCCGGTACCAAGCCGAAGTCGCATGTTTTCCAGAGGTGTGGGACCCGTAGTAGACTCTTCCATTTTCGGTAGTCCATGTGAAGCAGGGGTCTCGCCGACCTTTTGAACATGCTTTCGGGAATGCCAGAACCTTGCGAACTCTTGGCGGCAGTAGTAATTTTTCAAATTGGGCATCAAGGGCACCAACCCGCTCCAACCTGCATAAACATCCAAGCAAATAAACTTAACAAAGCTTAGCAAAATTAATGCAAAAGGAATTAAAGCGAACAAAAGTGTACTTGTTCGCACGAGGCGGATCCCATCCCAAGAATGATTTATCTTGGGACGAAGCTCGAGATTCAAGCCGAGTCCATGATCCGGGGTCCGGCCGAGGAGGTGGAGAAGATGTGCCAACCTCCATTTCAACAATTTCTTGAGACAGAGACCGACCCACGGAGGCCATTCTCCGTCGCCCGGCGGTAGGGAAGTGCGAGTGCCCCGACAGCGCCGGTGATCATGAGCAGCTGTTGGCCTTGGTTCGTCTGAAACTGTTGGCCCTAGCCGCTTTCCATCCTCGGTATCTTTGGCGGGGAACTGTTCGCTCGTCCCTGCTTCGGCGAAGCAGTAGTCCTTTTTGGTCGGCTCGATTCCGGGCCCGGATGTAGATGCTTTCGGCGCTTCGCCCTGCTTAGCCTACCTTTCGACACTTCTCCTCTGTTTGCTTTTTGAGCCTCCATTTCGGCTTGGATTCTAAAACTGCCTCTGTGGACTTTTTTTTCTTTGAGCCATCTCGGTATGTTCGGACGTGCTCACGGCCACAGTCACAGCAGGGAAAGCTATTAACAAAACAATTCATTATGTAAGAAAGGAAAAGAGTGAGCAAAAGGTACAAAACATATGTAAATGCAAAAAAAAAGGCAATCCTTACCAGCGGGGTTAACTGCTACAAGATGGTGAGGGGGCACAAACAAGCCTCATTTCTTCCTCTGTTCGGCGGTATTCGGGGTCCTCACGGATCGTTCCGAGCGAGACTCGAGATCAATTTGCCAAACGCTGCTAAAATAGCCGTCGTTTGTCTCCTTGTCCGTCGCAGCTGGAATCCTTGAAATAAAGAGTAAGTTAAAATCAGTTCAAATTGAGGAACAAAAGGCATAAAATTACTTACTTCGGTACACCCCGAAGTCAGTAGGGATGTCTAATCGAGCATCTGGTTCGCTTCCAGAAGCTGGGCTCTTCCAATCGCCCCCAATGAACCGTAACTTCTCTTTCCAATCATCGATTTTGTTTGGCACGTCCTCAATGATTTTGCACTTGGCATTTGCTTGCATGAACAAGTCACCCATGTTAAGCCCTTCTGACGAGTCAAATGCACCAATCGAGCAAGTTAAATTTTTGAGGATAATATCTAGGCTTCATTTTGCGAACAAAGTCGAAACTCATGATCATATGCCACCCATTCGCTTAAGCTGCAGAATTGTGATATTCCATTCCACAAGCAAACGAAGTGATACGGGATGGAGTGGAAACCTAAGGTCAAGCTTCCATTGTGTCCAAATTCACAAATGACACAACCCGGGGGGTTGGGTTCTTTACTCATCGAGGACCCAAAGGCCCGAAGAAAAAAGACATCTTTGGGGGTTTCGTAATTTCGTGTCATTTGGCGAGCATATCTACACCAATAATGCTCGCTATTTTGCTCGATGGGTACTCATTTTCAACCCTAATCCTATGAGGTTGCTAAAGGCAAATCAAAACTATAATGAGCATTATACTCGTTATATGTTGGACTATGAGGACACCAATGTATATCAAGTTCAGAGTTTTGCTCTCGCCTATCCCTATGTTTGATTCACCACATTCATCGCCATCAAAATTTCCCCCTCACAATATTATCATCTCTATTTACATCAACATTATCTACAACCCTAGACCCTAATTTGAGTTTGGGGCAAAGAATCCTCACCGAATCATCCAAAATCACTACGGACCAAGTCCCTATCTAATTCGTTTTTTTTCGTCGGAATCGGAGGAAAGAAAAAAACGGCTGCCGAACTTGCTAACTAAACTCCGAACCCGAGACATTGCCCTCCGGCAATGAAGCATCGCTACTAGGGATTCTATCAACAGAGGGGAAGAGGAACTATGGTGGTCCGATTTATAGGAAACAGAAGAATTTGAGCAAGAAGCCATAATCTCAATGAGAGAGAGAATGCAATAAGTTACCTGAGTAAAATCTTTCGCCGGAACGATAAAGCCCTTGCTGGAAATTTTCAGACGCGAAAAAGATTGAAGACAGAGGCAAAGAGAAGAATGAAAGAAAAGCGGATTAGTAGGCGGCGAAACGAGGTATTTATAGATACGGATTCAATTTTGAAAATACGCACGTAATACAAAACGACGTCAATTAGGCCCCAATCAGATTTTAACAGTCGGGCCCCATGGTGAATACAAAGCGACCCGTCTGGGGGGTATTGTTGTGTTCGATATAATAATTCAGCATTAATCGAAAAATTAAGAGCGACACGTGTAATATTTATTAAAATAATTATGCCCGATGGACAAGTGTGCTCGCCGACCATCGACCAAACAAGTTTGTTCGACCCATTTCGCCACTTGCCAACCAAAGCAAAACATACCACCACTCGGATCAGGAAAAAATGAATCAAATGAGCTAAGTCAAGAGGACTCAGACCAACCTGAGGGCTCAGACAAGTCTGAGCCCACCAACAAGTCTGAGGACTCAGACGCCTAAATGCTCAGACAAACCTGAGGGGTCAGTATGCTCGGTGTTCAGATATCCTGAAGACTCAGACAAACCCGCGGGTCAAGATGCTTGATGCCGATATCCTGAAGACTCGGACAAACCTGAGGGGTCAGTATGCTCGGTGCTCAGACATCCTGAGGGTTCAGATATCCTGAAGACTCAGATAAACCTGAGGGGTCAGTATGCTCGGTGCTCAGACATCCTGAGGGTTCAGATATCCTCAAGACTCAGACAAACCTGAGGGGTCAAGATGCTTTCGGTACTCGAGATATCCGAAGACCCAAACATCTGAAGCGGCACAGACATCCCCAAGGCTCGATGACCTAAGAGCTCAGACAACCTGAAGAACTCAGATATGCTCGATGAGGGCAATATTCCAGCATAAAACTGACATGATTAAAGGGGCGAACAAAGCATACAGCCGAGAGCAAAAGATTGATTTGGGCGACCAAAAGAGTGCCATATAAACAAAAAAGCAAAGATCAATCTAGAAGAAAGAGTTGGAAAGGTGGCGGCATCACAAGAGTTCTTGCATGGCTCGGAGTCTCCAGCTCATGCTTGCCAACCTAGCTCATGCTTGTCGGAGTGCTATAAATGGAAAAAAAAACAACAAGAGACAAGTTACTAAAAATATTCCCAGAGAGGTGGGGTACATAAAAATACGAGAGTTCATGCACGGAAAAACCCTAGCACTCATACACTAATTCTCCAAATCATCTTCATCCACAATGATTCATCTTCATGAGATGTATCAAATATTGTACGTGTAAAACTCGTAATACTACATCCCTGGCTTGGTATGCCCCCAGATTAGTCATTTCTTGACTAACTGGGTCAACAAATTCTTCTTATTTACAGTTTATTTTACACGTGCATGTTTTGTTTGTGAGTCGTAACCGAATTATCCACATAATATTCTCCAAATAAAACGACTCGCGACAAGTCAGATCAGTTTGAATGGTTTGAAGATCTGAGGGGTCAAGGAATGGTTCATTCAGGAGAACATCGAGATTCAGAAGTTCCTGAGCTTCTGACTGTTCTGAGGCTTGACCTGGTGGAACCTGAGTTTAGCTTTCTTCAGGAATTTTCTGAGCCCCTTTGAAGATTTCCTGAGAAATCTTATCTGTTCCAAGAGAGGTTTCCATTACCTCTGAGAACACATTCTCTTCTTCGGCTTCCTGTTCTCCAATGTTCTTGACAGCCTGAGCCAATACCTGAAGAGGTGACTTCATTCCAACCTGAGCCTCAGACTAAGTTTCCTCAGGACGTAGCTTCATCGGCCTCCTTTTCAGCAATTGTCTGAAGTCTTTTCCTCTTCTGAGTTGCCAAAGTTTTCATTTTCAGCTTCTCTCCTGCCTCTCTTTTCAGCTTCAGAAGGGTCTTTCCTCTTTCTTGCTTTTCTTCAACTGAGCTGGACTTAGTGACCTTCTAACGCTCTTGTCTTGTCCTTCTTGTTTGAACATGAGCAGGAGACGGTACATCTTCTGCAGTCTCTTCTTCAGCAGTTTCCTCCTGAGTCATTTCTTCCTGAGTTTCAACTGATTTCTCCTTCAACTTCCTTTGCCCTTTTTAGACTTCTGCCTGAACATAATCCGATTTCTGGGGAATTCTTTGCTTTTAGCAAGCATGTCATCCTCTTCTATACATGCTTCCAGAATAAACGCAATTTTTGTGGCATGCTAGATCTTCCCTTTGATACTCACCACATCACCATCCCATTTGATGTGCTTGACCTGATCACTAACCACATTTATCAAATACTGCAGCCAGTTGAAATATCTTGAGGGTGAATCCTCAATTGCAGCCATCAATCGCAACTTCGGCTTGCTGATTTGTTCATGACTTCCAGAACCACTCATTAAGCATTTGCTTACAATGTCCAGAAGTACTTTATACTTCAGCTGTAAGTGCTTCTTGTTCAGAGTCGCCTCAAACTTAACAGAACCTATAGAAATTCTATCCAAGTACTCTTGCTCTTTGCCAGCCATATACATAGTAGGATCTTCCCCTTTATTACATAACTCATAAATATCATTCAAGTTGTTCGAAATTATGTAAAACTGTAACGCCCCGGAATTCAAAACGTTGACCTCCGAGGTCATGACGCCCTAAACCTGAGTCATCACTTAGTGAACCGTAAAACTGAGCCAGAAACTTTCTTTTTAAAAGGTAGGACAAACAAATTGAGTTGCAGCGGAATAAAGCTTAACACAAGTTTAAAAATAGAAGAGTGGATAAATTCAATACTTAGTACAGAAACATCATTGGTACAAGATCCACGGAGTATTAATTAGACATATTATTGAATTTAGAAAACAGGTTTGTTTATTGAATAAGGCGGGGGGAAGCGGGTCATCTATTTGCGGCTCGACCCTCAAAGATCATAACACGAAGGGGTTTTAATTGGGCGTGAGATAAAAATCTCAGCGGGCAACCTGTATGCTGCT
The DNA here is from genome assembly GCA_037126765.1 of Stenogyne calaminthoides. Lineage (NCBI taxonomy): Eukaryota > Viridiplantae > Streptophyta > Magnoliopsida > Lamiales > Lamiaceae > Stenogyne > Stenogyne calaminthoides. Next base: position 17,659,654 of record JBBCBC010000011.1, read on the forward strand.
ATATAGATTGATAGGAATTCAAAATAGTAGAAGCTTTTACTCATTCTCTTTATAACACAAGAACTTACTCACGATTTCCTGTTAATAGTTCATACAAGATTCAACATTTATAACATCAACTCATATCATTCAACAATCATGCATATGGGTGACGGTAGCGTCTACCACGCCCAATCATAACATTCCACCATGGGTGGCACCCGGTGGCGCCCTACCGCTTCCAGCCCCCGATAGCTTCCTTATATCATCGCTACCTTATATCAACGCTTTCTTATCTCCCCGCAAAAGCACCAATTCATTCTCACGGGACTCATCCCAAAAATCATTGGCACGAGGCCCAACAGATAAATGACATATATAGTTCATGTTCCAATATTCACAAAACTCATATTCATACTCACATGATTTTCAGTGTATTGTTTACCAAAACCACAAGTTTCAAAAAACATATCTTTTAACAGGCTTATTTAGTTTGTTTTGAAAACTATCAACAAATCAAGATAACATTATCTAGCTATACAGATAGTGTCACCCACCTGATAACTTTTCAAGTAAAAGTTTTAACTCCTTGAAAGCTTTTGAACACGGGACGACTTCCAAGCTTCCGAGCTAACCCCAAAGACCTAGCACAGTCCGTTCGTTTAGTCATTGTTCATTCTTTTATTTAATAAACGGTTTCACATCGAGTTAAAAGTTATAGGCATTTATAGGAGTTCATTTTCGAAACTCGATTATTGGATCAGTACTATTTCCCCATTTTGTGAAAGGGTTCACAATTCGAGGCCTGCCTACTCAAAAACTTAATAATACAAGTAAAACATCCAAACACATATTCACGAAAGAAAACATGAAACATTCAACAACCTAAAACGTGCTTGGTTCTAAAAGTATTATCATTCCTTCTCCCTAGTACTACTCCTTTGGCATAAATACATGTAATCATGCATAAAAGAAAAAGAGCACTTAGAATTACTGGAAAAAATATAAAATTTTAGTATGTTATACATCTTTTGAAAAGGAACAGATTTCATCAAGGGCACAAATTCGTTTGAGCTAAGGAAACAAGGTACATTTGCGATTTAAAGCAGAGTATTGAAAGGTTCGTCAAAATAGTGCACACTTTAAACTAAAAATCATAACTCACTGGAAAAACGTCTAAAAATTACGAAATTAAAATATATTATACAACACTTAAAAATAAGAAACTTGAATTTATAAACCTAAGACATTTGAGCTAAGGGCCGGTACCAGGTTTTTGAGTAAAAACGGGTTCATAACAGGGCGTCATACAGTACATGCTTAATATGAAAATTCGTAACCCACTGGAAACTTAACAAAAATTCACCAAACATTAATATAATATTCTGGACTCATGTAATAGAATACAAAATTTTTCTCATGATTTTTATGCTATGGAAACAAGGATAAATAAATTGTTGAACTCACAGTTTCAACCTTCGTCAATCATTTATCACATAAATTTCAAATAGGCATATCTCATGATTCTATAAATAAAACACTATGAGCTTTGGATATGATTTAAAAGACATCAAGAGGAACATTCAAAAAAAATTCTAAAATTTAATCATCTTTTTAAATAAGTAAAACAATACGAAAGAGTCACTGCTCCCAGTTTCACATAGTCTCAGACACACAAATTTCCACGAATTTATTCTCCCTGGAGACAGATCATATGAACACCAATTTTTAGTAGGTTGTTCTATTCTTCAAATACTACATTTATAAATTTTTCTACGATTTTAAAACATCATTAAAGCATCTAAATAGGTTTTCCAAAAATGAGGCAAAGTAGCATTTCTCGAAGTTTCATACACATTTTTGAACTTTCACATATATGGCTAAACATGCTCAAATGCACAAGATATCACCAATACAAACTTCATACATGATTTTCACAGATTAAACAAGCTCAGGGGAGGTTCTTAGCATGCCATTTCTAAGGGTTTTCATTCTCAAACAAATTATGATCATAACATCAAGATTAAAGGTCTCATTGGTGCTCACCCTTGTAGTTTTTTTTTCTTTGGGGGGATTGAGGGGCTCTTGATGGAAACTCCTACTTCTAACACCTTCCTAGCTTCAAGATGTTGGAGGAAAGGGTATATATAGTGAGAAGAGGGGAGGGTGGCCGGCCAAGGGGGTGTCAAGACAAGGAGATTAAAAGTTGAGGGGAGTTAATAATGTGTCATGGTTCAAATAGTGTTAGCATTAAATGTAAGTGACACCACTTGATGGTTGCTGATTTTTTTTGGGCATGTTTTGGACGAAAATGGGGGATTTTCTGCAGCTTGTGGGCTGCCAATTATGGTAGCCTTGATCCTAGACGCGATTTGGGCTTCGACGGCGTATTTTTTGATATTTTTCGGTTCGGTTTTTGGTTCCGAAAATTATATACCATTAAACTCGCACTAATTTTTTGGATTCCATTTGAAGTTCTCCTTTCTCATTTTGAATTCTTTAAATTTTGACATTATCAACTGGCCTGTTTTACGGATAAAAACTAGAAAAGTGCCAGTAGAGTTTTTCGGCTCGAAAAGTTCGTCTGTCACCTAAAAATTTTAGAAACTTATACACATATTATTAAAAACAAGTATAACATTTAAATATATTAGGAAAAATAAACAAATAAGTCCTAAATGGATTCGGGTTGTTACAAAAACTCTCAAGTGAAATTTAATCCCTTATGCCCTTTTGACATTTAATACACAGTAATCTTAGAGCTTATGCAATTTTCCTTGTCTAAATGCATATTGGCTACAAATTTGATTACCTCTCTGGGATATTCTCCCCTGGGACAATTTCCGGCAAAAAGCAAGGTAAGTTTCGCCAGCAGAGCATATGTAGAGCTTTTCTTCATTATGGAGTATTGGTCGTTCCATCAAAAGGATACCATATGCTTGTAGTAGGGTTTATTATACTCGTGAAGTTTGGCAAGATAGTCATTTTAGGATTTGAAGGATTTGAAGTGCGGGGATTTTTTCTGGAGAGATTTTGAAGACGGAAGGTTTTGAATGTAGAAGAGTAAAATGTTTTCAAAATAAATTAGGGAAGCGGTATATATATCAATTCCTAACATCAATCTGATCCCTCGATTAGATTAAAGGACGGTTAATCAATGGTTACACAATTTTCAAGGAATTATCGGTTTATAAATGGGTAAGTGAAAGGACATAAAACGGGTAATAGCCGCCATTTTTATCCATTTTAGTGAATATGCACAGTGTTCAACCACTGTTTCTGCAGACTTTTGACTTGCCCGAGAATTTCAAAAGTCCCACTGTTGGTCCCGGTGCAAACGAAGTCTCACCTGCGTGTATGGGGAATACACGTGTTCAGTGATTTTTTTAAACTTTTCTTTCACTGAGATCAGATGGGTCAGGTTATCCTGATATTTTTGCCCTGAGAAGCACAAATCGCCCTGAGTCAAAGTCTCTCGAGACGATTGATTCCGAAAGCGTTTTTCAAGTAGCTTCAAATTAGCCCAACTGATCCTGAAGTTTTATCGGAGATCCCGAGAAGCTTGGATCGATAATTATCTTCTTCAATACCCGGAGAGTTAGTTCAGTTTGGTAACTATCTGTTCTAGCTAGTCAAGAGTGCGGAATGGTTGGCCCTAAGTTTATACTCATTTTAGCTTTGCTGAAAATCTCTTCCTTAGTAAAATGGTGGTTATGGTTGTGATCAATTTGATGCAAGTTCAGTGGATTGGTTCCAACTGAATATCAGTAAAATATGCTTTCACTGAAAAACATGCAACAGATATAATGCAGTACAGAAAGCAAACAACACAGCAATTATAGTGGTTCAGAGACTCAAGCTCCTACGTCCACTCTCTCTGAACTTCAGAGAAATTCCTTAACCACTTCCTAAAGCTTTCAGGCTAACTCACTGTAGCTTACTCACTTTTCTACCTTGAGTTTTCTGGCTGACTCACTGCAGCTTACTAACTCAAACACACACAAGTTTTCAGACTACCACAAGTAGCTTACTTACTTCTCCTCTAGAGTTTTCTGGCTGACTAACCTGCAGCTTACTCACTCTTTACAACTCTAACTCACCAACAAATCACACACACTCAAACTACCTTATCAAAGGGTTTGGGTTGGTTTCCAACTAGGGTGAGATATCCTTTACAATAAGAACAAATGAAAAGGCTAGGATATCTCTACTAAGCTTTGGATATTTCTATCAATCTAGGTTTAGTGAATGAGCTCTCTTCAATGTGAAACACTTGGGAAATTATAGGGTTTTCGAGTGCTTCAATTTGCAATAATACGAATGAGCTCTTGAGTTGCTTGAAATTTCCCTTAACCTTTCAATGTAGAAGGTCACTGGTATTTATAGGCAACTTCTCCAAAGGTTACTCTTGAAAAACTATCCGTTGGAAGAGATAGCATCAAGGGTTTCCTCTTCTGGTTATTGATGAACGACTATTTTAGAGTTTGAACACTCCCTTGCATGTTTTAGGAAATATGCAGCCATGTAGCCAATCATCAACTTCTGTGAACTGGAAGATATCAGTCCTGACATTTCTTCAGTGAGATGTCACTTTCTGTGTCAGTAAAGTACAGTGTTGTTGCCTCCTCATTGGTTGAAATCCTTCTTTGAACAGAGACAAACAAAACGGCTCTTTTAGGTTGACTTCTTGAACTGATATGTTCCTTAATGTCCACAAATGTCTAACATTCTGTTTGTTTGTACTAGGAATGAACATAACACTATTTCATAAAAATAGCTTGTTCAGGATCCTTTTGATTAGTACAAAACAGTCCTCAGGATTCTTCTGAGTCTTCAGTGTTCTCAGGATACTTCTGATTCTTCAGTTCTTCAGTATCTTCTGATTCTTCAGATTCTTCTGAGTCTTCAATATACAAAAATCATGATCTATATCTGCTGACTATACATGGTGCAGATAATCCTGATCCCTAGCATCTATTGAAACCTGATCCTGATCATATACTATCAAGATGTCCTGAAACATGTCATACTCAGGGGTTTTGGGATCTAATCAAAACTTCTTTATTAAATTCATTTCCCAACACCCGCCCATTTATTTCCTCATGTGTTTTATAATTTATGCCAAATGATTTCTGATCAATCAGTTTGGACAATAAATGTATCGCATGAGTCATTAACTACTTCAGACTAATTCTGAATATCAGTCTTACTGAGTTCTGACCTTGATTGAAAATTCAGTGTACTTTTGATATAACTGAACTAAGGTTACTGATTTTCCCAAGAATCAGTGAGGAAAACCTATTTTTTATCCTGAGTTTTTCAGTGTGACCTGAAAAACTTCATGCATCTGAAAACCTTCAATTTTTCAGATAACTATTCACCTGGATCCAACATTCCCAATTCAGCTGATAGTTCCTGAAATCTTGACTCAGCCAAAGGTTTAGTCAAAATGTCGACTCTCTCGTTTTTATCAAGATGAATTTTCTCCATCCCCGATATCTTTCTTCTCAACATGGTCTCTGATGAAATGATGCCTAATGTCCATATGTTTACATCTGGTGTGCAGTACTGGATTTTGTGAAATAGAAATTGCACTATTATTATCACAAAATATGGGTACTTCATTAGCTGTAATCTTATAATCCCTCAATTGTTGTCTGAGCCAAAGTATCTGAGCACAACAACTCCAGCAGCCATGTATTCAGCTTCAGTAGTATTGGTTGCTACTGAGGTCTATTTATTTGAAAACCATGATATCGGTTTATTTCAAGAAATTGACAAGTTCCTGTAGTGGACTTCCTGTCAATTCTATATCCACCATAATCAGCATCTGAATAATCAGTTAATTCAAAGTTATCATCAGCTGGATACCACAATCCTCTATTCACTGTGCCTTTAAGATATCTTAGAATCTTTTTGGCAGCTTCCATGTGACTAGCCTTCGGATTGGCTTGGTATCTTGCACATATCCTAATAGCAAAAGTAATATCAGGCCTACTTGTTGTGAGGTATAGCAGTGATCCAATGATCCCTCTATAATCGTAGATGATTGATCGATTTGCCTTCGAGATCGAGATCCATCTTGTAGTTAGTATTCATAGAATTCTAACCGCATTGCAATCAGACACCATACTTAGCAATCAGATCTCTGGTGTACTTTGCCTGATTGATGAATATTCCTTCCTTAGATTGTTTCACCTGAAGTCCTAGAAAGAAATTCATCTCCCCCATCATTGACATCTCAAACTTTCCTTTCTTCAGGGCAGAAAACTTCTCACACATCTGATGATTAGGAGATCCAAATATGATGTCATCCACATAATCCGAACTAGTAAAATATATTTCCCATCTTCTATCCTGAACAAGGTTCTATCAATAGTTCCTTTGGTAAAATCATGGTCAGTAAGAAATTGAGAGAGTGTATCATACCATGCTCTATGTGCTTGCTTCAGACCATATAAGGTTTTCCTGAGCCTGTAAACTTGGTCATTCTGACAAAAGCCAGGAGGTTGTTCCACATAAACCTCTTCCTTAAGCACACCATTCAGAAATGCACTTTTCACATTCATTTGATAGATTGTGAATTTCATATGAGCAGCATATGCAAGAAACAATTTGATGGCTTCTAGTCTTGCAACAGGTACAAAGGTTTCATCATAATACAAGCCTTCTTCTTGGGAATAACCTTGTGCAACTAGTCTTGCCTTGTTTCTTACAATGTTGTTGTTTTCATCTCTCTTGTTTTTGAACACCCATTTAGTTCCAATCACATTGTGCTTATTTGGTTTGTCCACTAACTCCCAAACTTCATTCCTAGTAAACTGATTTAACTCTTCTTTCATAGCAGTAATCCAGAATGGGTCTTTAAGAGCTTCTCTTATTTCAGTAGGTTCTTTCTCAGACAGGAAGCAACAGAATAAAGCACTTTCACCATGGAACCTTCTTGTTTTAACACCTTCAGATAGATCACCCACAATCTGACTTGAGGGATGACTATCTAACCATGTTCTCATGGATGTTCCCCCTTCAGTAGTATCCTCAACATCAGAAATGTTAGGTTCAGGCAATTCATTAAACTCAGGGAACAACAGAAAAAGAGAAAGAGAATCATCTTCCTCAGGGGTGTTTTTATTTAGAACATTGTCAGTGACATTTGTTCCCCTTTGGCTGATAGATTCAGAGTTTGCCTCAGCTGTGACCACATCTTCATCGATATTACATACCTGAGTCTTAACTGGGGTTTGTTAAGATTGGTCAGCTTCAGTGTGTTGGCTTTCCTTCAGTGGAGAACTATTATCCTGAGTTTCACCAGTCTGAGTATCTTCATCCTGAGCTTCTTTGTCTGAGTCTGACTCACTCCATTCATAGAAAATGATTGGCTTCTTCTTTTCAGGCTCAGAGGATGTTTTTACACTTTTCTTCAGGCTAAGTCTGGTCATCCTTTTTGTCAATTCTCCTGAGTCAGGTTCCTGTTTCTTCTGAACACAAATAGATTCATAAAAAACAACATGAGGTTTTTCTTCCAATAAGGGCCCCTACAGTTGTAAACTCGAAGGCTTTACGTGACTTGAATATCCTAAGAATATCCCTTCATCAGCTTTGCTATCAAAGGTTTTCAACTGATCTTTACCATTATTGTGTATGAAACACTTACAACCAAACACACGAAAGAAAGAAACAAGGGGCTTCCTTTCATTCCATAGCTCATAAGGTGTTTTTCCTTGATTATTTGTCAGCATGGATCTGTTCTAAGAGTAGCATGCAGTGTTGACTGCCTCAGCCCAAAATCTCTTAGGAATGTAAACTTTCATCAATCATTGTTCTTGCGAACTTCTTTTCGATTGTCCTATTTCTTCTTTTTCAAAGAACACCATTACGTTTGCGGGGTCCTTGCAGCTGATGTTTCATGAGCTATTCCATTTGCTGCACAATAATCATATATAATATGATTGATAAACTCAGTGCCTTTATCTGATCTGATTTTGACCACACTCAGATTCTTTTCAATACTGAGTCTTTTCAGTAATTCTGGCAATTTTGTCCGAGTCTCTTTCTTACTGAGTAAGAATATGACCCACATGTATCTAGAGTAGTCATCAACTACTGCAAGTGTATATTTTCTGCCATTAGTGCTCACAGGTGTTACTGGACCAAATAAATCCATATGTAACAATTGAAGTATTCTATCAGTAGAAACTTCTACTTTGCTTTTAAATTATGCTCTGATCTGTTTTCCTTTCTGACAAGCATTACATACATGATCTTTACTGAATACTTCATTTGGTAACCCCCTCACAAGTGCTAATCTTGCAAGTTTGTTCAGGGTTTTGAAGTTTAAGTGATTCAGCCTTTTGGCCATAACCAACTGGTTTTAGTAGTTTTCTTAGCAACTAAACATGTATCCATAGGAGTCAGTCTCCAATCAGCAAGATACACATTTCTCTTTCTAGTACCAGTCAGTAATACTTGTTGTGAAATATTATCTTTCACATAGCACAAATTCTTTGAAAATTCAACACTGAATCCTTTGTCACAGAATTGACAAATAGAAAGCAAGTTATGCTTTAAACCAGACACATACGATACACCATGGATAGGAACAGTATCAACTTCAAGTGTTCCATATCCTTCAATTTGTCCTTTGGAATTATCTCCAAAAGTTATCTGAGGGCCTTTCTGCTCAACATAGTCAGTGAGTAATTGTTTGTATCATGTCATGTGCCTTGAACATCCATTGTCCAGATACCAAGCAGCAGGTTCACTTCCACTCATCAGGGATATGTTGTCTTTATTTAGCTCAGTGCCCTTCTCCTTCACCTGAAACAAAATCAGTCCTTAGGTACCCATTTGGTGTAAGGTCCTACCAGGTTAGTTGTACCTTTTGGAATCCAAATCTGCCTCCACTACTAAACCCCCCCCCCCCCCTGTAGTGACGATTTTTTTGTGACGCTTATAAATAAGTGTCACACCATATAAGTATAGTGACGCTCCTATTGTTTAATAACTTGTTGTGACACCTTATAATAATCTTCCGCTCTTTAAAACCCGAGTTCGATTCCCAGGGAGTGCAAAAATATATTTAATTTACATATAGTGATGCTTTAAAATTTTAATTCACTTAAAAAATAAATCACCGCTTATATACACTAATCTCCTATCCTAATTAATTTCTTCCCACTTAAATTTTCAATCAGTTCCGCCAAATAATTTTTCTTTTTATTTTTGAAACACATAAGAGTGCCAAACTTTTAATTAACCGCCTAGATAGTATTCTAAGAGCCAAAAAATTTCGTTTAATTTCTAATCAAGTATTAAACCCTAATTAATTAATAACTATTCCCTCATTTTTTCCCCAAATATCAATCGGCACTCTTTCCCCCAAATATCACGACGGCAAAACGGCAGCAAATCAGAACAAGAAATCTTCCCTTTCACCAAATCTTCACGCAGGTGGAACCCTAGTTTCGACGTGCCCCCAATTTCGTGTCTAATTAACTCTTCTTACCTCTCGTCGGTGAGCCCTATTGTGTCTCAGTGGCGCAGCGCTCGTTTCTCAGTTTTTAGTTTCCCAGTCTCGCAACGTCCCTGAAAGCATCTTCTTCTGAATAAGGTGCGTAATAATTACTCCCTCTGTCCCTTAAGTAACTTGCACGTTTGCTGTTTTCTCGTGTTTTAGTGAGCGAGTTTTTTATTAGTATTTGAAAGGATAAAGAAATTTTTAAAGATACATATAATAGATGAGAGGTAGATCTATAATACTCCTCCTTAAAAATCATTTTATATTTTGAAATACTAATAAACAACTCGCTCACTAAAACAAGAGAAAAAAGTAAGTGTGCAAATTGCTAAGGGACGGAGGTATTATTTGATAATTGTTTTATGATTGATTTTGCATAAAATTAGTTTTTGTTAAAGAATTATATTATGAATTCAATTTAGAAGAATACATGTGATTTTTCTTCTGGATAACTAATTGAATTGAACAATACTTTGAACAATATGATGGTAATTAATTAATTTGATTGAGAATTATGGTAGATAAGCTGTATTTTTGCTCCCAAAAAATTTATGTGCATTCAAATTGTACTGGCATGTCTATGAACTGAGTTTCAGTGGTTTTTTGCCAGGGGTTTTGTTATCTATCAACCTGCTTGTTCATGTTTAGCAGCAGGGGTTCTCGTCTGCTAATCTATCTTGGTTAGTTTTGTATTGTTTTGGGTTTCCGTCGCGTTTTTGGTTCTATATTAGTGTTGGTTTCTGAGTGTATTTCTCTTTGTTGTTGTTTTCTGTCTTCTGTGTTGGTTTGTCCAATCTTTGCACTGGTTTGAGTCATTTTTGGTTGAGCTGCGTAATTATGTGGTGCGTCGCTACACTAGTTTGAAATAGGAGATCAACTCTAGGTACTAGTCTACACATACATGTTCCTCTCTAAAAAATTTATTAAGGTTGCAACATTTGATGATGATAACTTCATCCCCTGTTTGGAATTTGGAGTTGGTTAGTAGAAATAAACTTGTGGGCGATTCTGAAATTTATAATTCATATACCCAAAACCTTGTATGTTATTTTATCTTAACTTAATCTTCCCAACATCAGCTCATGGTCAGTATGTACTTAGCTGCTATCCTGGCGAGAGATATTAAAGATTTGGTTGTTTAGATTTCTCAACATTAAACTTATTTTTAATATCTTCCAAATACATAATTCACAATAAAAAAACATATATTAATCCCAATATACATTTCAGGAGAATTTAAATTTGAGAAAGCCTCATTATATGCATTGATCTCAACATTTTTTGAAGCTAACTATGCTAGGCATATGGAAATGTTGTACTTCTTTACTGTTTTTTGGAGGGCCTCATTGGCTTCGTTGCTTGAATGTTCTTGCAACTTTGCGGGCATATTGGGGTGAGGTGGTGGTATATGGTAAACAATAGTATTTTTGAGGGGGTATACACAGTGCACAAGTCGGAATAACTATGTGACTGCAATTCAAGGATGTAGTTGAGATGTGAATGCAAGAGGTTACTCGAAGAGACTTCAAATCATAAAATTCATCAACAATTGAGTATATATATACATTGTATAAGAAAAATTAAAGGAATAAAAATAATTACTTGATCGGCCTTGAAAATTGAGGATGAGTGTTGAAAAAATAAAATCAAGAATAAAGAATCCCAAATTTTCTTAGACTCTAATTCCCTGCTCTTAGTGAAAATAATTTTTTTGAAGTAAAAATGTTTGATTTTTTTTAGATAAAATAAAAGATTAATTAAACGTGGGTGAACCTGTAGTTGTTTGCTAATATTTCTACAAGAATGGAGAAATATTGATGAGTTTTAAGTGGATTTATAATTAGGGTGGACTGATATAATTAATTTGGGTGGACTGATGGGCTAATTTTAAAAATTTTACATATAATAATTACAATATATAGTGGGCTAGGGTGGGCTCCATAGCTCACTAATAGAACCGTCCCTGGTCCTGTTGATTAAAGGTTTCAATAATCACAATTAAAAGGTCTACAATATGCACAAGGCTAACTATTTCATAAAACTTAAGGCCCCGATTGGTATGATTTGAGAATGGTAATGATAATGAGTATCATTGAGGGGTTAATCGCTATAGGATTACTAATTGGTTAGAAATTAATAATGACTATCATGTGAGGAGGATTTAGTCTATTCCCGTTATAGATACATCAAATTTACAAAGAAGTATTAATAAAAAATAATTCTCATTAATTACCCCTTTCCATTACCCTCAATTAAGCGGACTCTCAAGTTGTACGGAAACAACACTAAACTTAGCTCTCCGTCTTCTCTCCTAGCATTTTGCTTCGATAGTGCTCCTCGGTCCTAGCTCTAACAACACATGCATTGTGAAAAGTGAATACTTTGTATATTAGTACAATACTAAAACAAGGCATTATACTTTTTATGATATTCAAGTGTTGATGCATGCATTATATTTAAAGATAAAAATTCATATGAGATTATCTCATGTATGATATAGAGTATAATTTAGCACAATCAACACCTATTCCTCCCAAAGTGTTAAAACGTCAATGGCTAAATTATACTCCGCATCGCCTTGAGATGGTCTTAATACGAAGAGTGACTTATATTTAAAAGGTTAAAATTTTGTGTGAGATGGTGTGGGGACGGTTCATAAATTTAACACTTATTTATTTTAAAATTAGGTTGGAGGATACATCCAACGATAGCGAGACAGACCTCCTAACTTAGCCTCGGTAGCTAAATGTATAGTTCGTGGGACAGTGAGATCAAAAAATGCGGAGAAAATATTTTTCAAGATGGCGAGTATAATTACTATATCATTTTCCATTCGAACCAAATCACTGTGATGGAGTGTTTTACAAAACAATTCTCATGAAGTACTTGCACAGAATCGAATAATAGGTGAACGAACACAATTCTTTAAGTTAGATGGGCATCACTATATTGGTAAATGTCTAGGAGAGTTTTTTTTTTCTATATAGGATAGAGGGACATGACTCCATTATTTTTTCACCATTTATTCTAATTCATACTTTTACATTTCAATGAGTTTTGATATCTTTCCATAATGAATTGTTACTTATATTTATGTAGAAGCATGTTATAATTGTTTTTAAAAAAAATTGTGATTGCAGGAAAATGATAAAGGCCGGGAAAGTTATTACTGTAAATGATCTTCAAGCAAGGGCTAGAGAACTAAAAAAAGCTCATGCAAATAGTGGTCAAAGGATGCAACCGTCTTTACGTGAGGTTAATCATCATGGAGGTAGCATGCATCATCTTTCATAGTACTCATTTATTTCTTTTAGGATTATATTAATTTTTACTTTCTCTTTTGTCAAATGTTTCTACATTTTAAAGATTATGGTGTATCAATGATGTGGGGACATCGAGTTACTGCGGATCTGAGATACCTGTCAGATTCGGTATATAATAGTATACGTTGTGCTTCCATGCTTTTTGCTATTACTTTAATTATTATATTGGATGAGATATCTTTTTAACCTTTAATTGTTGATCCTCAAGGTGTGAAACAACATATTGGCTCAATTCATGTCCAAAGGAACGAACAAGACTCTTTATCAGATAATCAACATAGAGGTCAGAACACTGATGATGAAGTCCATGAGCAACATATTGATCCTCAAGGTATGATTTCTAAGTTAGTTGGCATGTGTTTACTGAATTGGTTTTGGGCATTAAAACATTTGGTAAAAAGAAAAAATATTACGACGACAAAAAAGACAGTTGGTCCCATTTGTAAGTACGTGAAAGAAATATGTAATTGTGTATTTGTTTAGAAATTGTACCAGATTTGAAACACTGGAATATAAATTTATTAAGTTTAGCCTTATTAAAGTGTGTTAATTCCATATTTAAGAGAGTCTTGTAGGTCTTACCAAGGGAAAAAGAAGTACAAGGATTGAAAACATTAATCAAAGAAGAGAGAAATCCATTTTTGATGCTGCTAACCGACCAGTGGGTGAAAATGCAAACGAGTTAGCTATGGAACAACATGACGACAAACAAGGTACACCATTCTAGAGCATATAAACATATATTAATAATTATGATTTCTCATTTATGTTCATGTTAACTACTTTACTTTCAATAATTTAACAAATTTTTTTTATGTTTGGGTACTTGTAGATGAAGTCTTCAAAAAACCTAGAGCTAGAGGTTATACATATATGCCTCGCCTTTGGGCTATAAGTTCTAGCAACTCGAACATTCAGCGTCTACAGGTAGAATTCAATAAGTATGGAAAGCCAATTGGTCCTAATAAAAGCAAGTATGTTGAGTTCTTGGGATCAATTGTAAGAAATGGAAACTTAGCGCCATTAGATTTTAGAGATTGGCACAAGGTACCAGCAACTTTTAAAAAAGATGTGCTGGACAAAGTGAAGGTAATAATTTTAAAAATTGAAATTTATTTATATTGTTACTTTGTTATTACAATTTCTTACGTGATCAAACATGATTTTGTAGGAGTGCTTTGTTGTTCCAGTTGGATATGACAAATTTATTTTACAAGCTTTGGGTAAAAGTTGGAGGGCATTCAAATGCAGAGTTAAAACAAATTACTTCAATCCTGAGTTAACTATGGAACTAAATCTACGCACGAGACCTAATACAGAAGATGAGAGGGTGAAAGAAACCCAATGGAAGTCTCTCGTAGAGTATTGGTGTAGTGAAGAGTCAAAGGTGGTCTTTTTGTATTTTCTGTTTCATTACACGTTATAGTAATGTTATACTTTTAAACCTTGGTGTTATTACATATTCTAGAAAACATGCGAAAAAAATAAAGAAAATAGAGCACTGAAGAAAATGCAGCATACAATTGGAAAAAGGAGTTTTGCTCAAGTGTATGAAGATGTCAAGGTAAATATTTTTTATTTGCAAACCTCATGATGACGTTTAAAGTGATGCTTGATATAATATATATATTTTATTTTATTTTGCAGGAAGAACGTCTACGTAAAGCTGGGATAGATGAGGATGATATGGACAACGAGGAGTTGGAAATAAGTGATATAACTAGAGCAGACATATTTTCAAAGTGCTACTCGCGAGATGACAATTCATCTAATCCCAAAATTATGAATGCATTGGTGAAGCTTCCTTATTCACTTCTCTAATTTTGTTTTCTTAATACAGTGTAAATCAAGTTATTCTCTTGTGATAATTTTTATTGTGTAAAATTTGTATATAGGAAAAAATGAAAGAACTAAAAAAGTAATTGCAACCTGGTGCACGAGACGTAGGCCCCGGTGATATATATTCTCAAGTCCTTGGCGAAGATAAAGGTGGACGAGTGTGCATGTATGGTTATGGGGTAACTGCAAAGGATGTATATGGTAGTAATTCATTTGGCCAGGATGACATCCAACGTATGGCTATGGAGAAAGAAAAATTGGAAAAGGAACTTGAAGAGAAGAACAAGTTAATTGAAAGGTTGTTGAGAAATGAGGAGGTGAGAGGAAACATCACAAATGACCCGTCAACCTCTCTCAATTCTGCCCATGCCTAATCTGCTAGGCCCTCTGCCCCTGCCCAATCTGCTAGGCCCTCTACCCCTGCCCAATCTGCTAGGCCCTCTACCCCATCTGCTAGGCCATCTGCCCCTGCCCAATCTGCTAGGCCCTCTGCACCTGCCCAATCTGCTAGGCCCTCTACACCTGCCCAATCTGCTAGGCCCTCAAGTGCCAATTCTTGCCCCTTGCAGGTACGTATAAATTTGTAAATTTCAGCAGTTTTATCTATTCTTTGTTCATTAGATTGCTTATAGTCAAATGGGGCATGTTAGAGTTATACATAATGAAGGTGATTAGTCTAGAACTTCATTAGATGAAATTATTAGTTGCTAAAATTATTAGTTAGAGAACTTTGTTAGGTGAAATTATTAGTTGTTGAAATTGTTAGTTAGAAAACTTTGTTGGGTGAATTTATTAGTTACTGAAATTGTTTGTTTGAAAACTTTGTTGGGTGAAATTATTAATTGCTGAAATTGTTAGTTAGAAAACTTTGTTGGGTGAAATTATTAGATGCTGAAATTGTTTGTTAGAAAACTTTGTTAGGTTAAATTATTAGTTGCTGATTTTATTAGTTAGAAAAGTTTGTTAGGTGAAATTATTAGTTGCTGCAATTATTAGTTAGAAAACTTTGTTAGTTGCTGAAATTATTGTTTTGTTAAACATAACAGAATTAGTAGACAATTTTAGCTAGTTGAGTTAGGTGAGAATCACTGAGAACTTTTGTATATATTCTTGTAATTTCTCATTAATCAAAGTAAACACAATTTGTGATTTTAGTTTTTTCTCTAAATCTCAACATTGTATCAGTTCATACTGATTTTGTTGAATATGGATACATATAGGTGTAATTAATTCTACCCATCTTCCGAAATGCAGAAATTTATTGTTTAAACTATGTTGAATTATGTTTGATAGTTTTTTTATTTTGGTTTCTTGTTTACACACCGTTGGCAAGACGTGCAAGGGTTCTGTTGTTTCTTGTTGTGGAAAATATGGTTTATAGTTCCAATTAAATTCCATGTTTTCCCCATTTCTTGAATCTTGGACCTGGGTTTAGAATAATAATATTTGTTTTAACAGGTGGGAGGAAAGGCTCTCCTAAATGGTATTTCTACTCCAGCCCATGTTGCGAAAGGCATCATTAATAGTTTAGATCCAGTTAAGCTCTTAGGAAATGGAAAATTATTAGGACCTGAATGGTGTGAGGTGAAAGTTATTGTGACAATTAAATATGACGAACTATTAATCCGAAAAGTTGGAGGTGTCAAAAATATTGGACAAGCTATAGGACATAGCATCGTTTGGACAAAGCATCTGGTAAGTCTCTAATGATAATCTTTCATTTGTTTCAACTTAGTTTCTTTCAAGTTCAAACATTAATTACTTCACTTTTATTCGTTATTATAGGTTCAATTGGCAGATGCAAGATAAAGAGAGTGCAGCAAAATGGATTGTCACACGTAATTTAAGTGGAATTTATTATTGAACTAAAAGTTTTGGTACATTTGATTGTATTGATTTTGATTGATATCTATTACTTTCGTGTTTTTTAGATGTCACATGTGAATGACAATATATTTTCTTGATATACATTTGATTGTTTCGTGTTTACAAGTTAATGACAATGTATTATTATGATCTTTATGTATACGAGTACAAATGATTTGAATTATTATACTATTATATATGTTTGATGAGGTACATAGATATGCATATATGTACAATTTCACTTATACGCATATTGTAATTGATATTATGTGACATAAAAAGGTCACTAAACAAGGTAGTTAAATTAGTTATATATAATCTAGTGAAGTAAGAAAACGTCACAATTTTTTTTTTCGTAACACATACTGGTGTCAAAGCAATGAATTTTTTTTTCGTAACACATACTTTGAATTTCATCTATTGCTTTTAGATGCAGAATTCAATAGAGCCAACTTTCTCTACAAACTATCTTCACTTTTCTTTAGAGTTTCATGTTTCTCAAAGAGGTCATTGAATTCAGTCCTGATAAGCTGATTTTCCTCAGTGGATTTCTCTAACTTTCCTTTCAGGGCCTCTATCACCTTCTCTTTCTCTGAGAGCTGTACTTTCAGAACATCCAGTTCATCAGTAGCTCCCATTAATTGAGAAGTGATCTCAGCAGCATTAGAGTTTTTCCACCTCAGATTCTCAGCAGTCAATTCCTCATTCTGCTCTTGAGTTTCAATGAATAGTTCTTGTAACACAGAATAATCCTTCATTAGATTGTCAAAAGAACCCATCATATCAAAATTGCTAGTTACAGAAGAACTTGACAACTCAGGTGCTTGTGTAGGAGCAACATCAGAGATAGAAGAATTTACCTCCTCAATAGCAACAAGGCAGACATCATCACTATCACTATCTGAGAATATTTCTTCTGAAGAGCTGGATTCTCCTTCAGTATGTTCTTCTTCAGCAACCATAACCTTCTTGCTTGAGTACTTCTTGTCTCTTTTGGCTTGCCTTTCTCTTCTTTCCTTGGAACTCAAATCAGGACAATCATACTGGAAGTGACCTTTCTTTTTGCAGTTGTAGCATCTGTTGGTATCATCATCCTAATCACTTTCTTCTTTGAGCTTTGTATCCTTCTTTCTGGATGAAGATCCTTCAGTTTTGTGGTCCTTCTTCTTCTCAGTGGACTTGTCCTCAACTTCTGAGTTGTTCCTGTTCCTGTACCTAGTATTCTTGTAATACTTTTTGTACTTTCCATAAATGTTGTTTAGTTTTTCAAACCTTCTTGCCATCAGGGTAATTGTCTCATCCTTTTCATCTTGATTTTTACTAGATGAGATCTCAGGTTCCTTAGTATTGCAGATTTTTCCTTGTGCTTTGAAAGCCACATTTTTGCTAGATGAAGCATCATCTTTGCTATCAGGTTTCTTAGTTTTCTTATCAATTACAAACTCATGGGCTTTCAACTCTGAGAAAACCTGTTTATATGGCATGGAATCAATATTTTTGGTGTTCTCAATCACCACAGCATGTATGTCTCATTTCTTAGAGAGTCCTCTAAGAATTTTCAGAGCAACTTCTCTTTTTGGGTATCTTTTCCCAAGAGCATTCAGATCATTCATGATACTAGTGAATCTAACTTCCAGTTTATCAATAAATTCACCATCTTCCATTTCAAAGCTATCAAACTTTGCAATGGCAACAGATAGTTTGTTTTCTTTGATGTGATTTGTGCCTTGACACATGATAGCAAGTGTATCCCAAATTTCTTTAGCAGTTTCACAGTGAGAAATCATTCCCATAACACCATCATCAATAGTGTTGTATAGAGTATCTTTAGCAATATAGTCCAAGTTAACTAACTTCCTCTCCTCAGGGGTAAGTTGGTCATCAGACTTAGGAAGTTCATCTCTGGGATCATCTTTCTCAGCATCAGTATTTCTGGGATTCACAACAGTATACTCAAATGATCCTTGAGAGACAACTCTCCACATTCTCTCATGTTTAGAGTACAGATGTGCCTGCATTCTCAATCTCCATAAGTCATAGTTCTCAACAGAGAACATAGGTAGTTTCTTAGAAGGCATGATGAATGAGCCTTGTAAGATATCAGCAATAAGATCTATTCAGTAAACCACCAAAGTCTCTCAGTGAGCAAGACTATGGCTACCAAAGCAAGTGGTAAAAAATGAACCACTACTCTGATATCACTTGTTGGTCCCTGGGTAAACGAGTCTTACACGTGTGTGTGTGGGGGGGGAGGGGAATACACGTGTTCAGAGATTTTTCAAACTTTTCACAAAACTGAAATCAGTGGGTCAGGTTGTCCTGAGAAACAGCCCTGAGAAGCACAAATTACTCTGAGTCAAAGTCTACAGAGACAATAACACTGAGTGGCTTTCAGTAGCTTCAGATTAGCCCAACTGATCTGAGGTTTATAACAGAGTCCAAATAAGCTTAGAGTAGATAACTATCTTACTGACTACTCAGATGAGTTTGGTCAGTTTGACAAATATCTATACTAGCTTATCTAGTGTGCGGAATGTGTATGCCCTGAGTTTATGCTCACTTTATCTTGCTGAAAATCTTTATCACTTAGTAAATCAGTGGTTAAGGCTGTGATCAGTTCAATGCAAACTCAGTGGATTGATTCCAACTGAATATCAGACAAACCAGTATGCTTTCAGTGAAAATATGCAACATATAAAATGCAAAGCAGAAAGCAAAAATCACAGCAAATTATAGTGGTTCAGAGGCTCAAGCTCCTACGTCCACTCTCTCTGATCCTTAGAGAAATTCCTTAACGCACTACTACTACTACAAACTTTCAGACTGAACTTGGCAGCTTACTAACTTCCTCTATGAGTTTTCAGGCTGAACTACACTGCAGCTTACTAACTCAAACACACACAAACGTTCAGACTGTCACAAGCAGCTTACTAACTTCTTCTCTAGAGTTTTCAGGCTGAACTCAACTGCAGCTTACTAACTCTTTACAACTCTCACTTTCCAACAATCACACACACAAACTACCTAACCAATAGGGTTTGGGTTCGGTTGGTTTCCAACTAAGATGAGATATCCTTTTACAATAAGAGCAGATGCAAAGGGCTAGAATATCTCTTTACTAAGCTTTGGATACTTAACAAGTTCTAGGCTTAGTAAATGAGCTCTCTTCAAAGTGAAACACTTGGGAAATCTTAAGTTTTTTGAGTGCTTCAAATGCAAGAATACGAATGAGCTCTACATTTATTTCTCATAAATGTGCAAGACTTCCTCAGTCTTTTTTGTCCTCAGGTAGATAATCTTCAGGTCAGGTCTTCAAGTCTTCAGGTCTTCAGGTTGATCTGAGTCCTCAGGATGATCAGGATTCAGGTTCTTCTGAAGTCTTCTGTGTCTTTAGGTGTATTGGTCCTCTTACTGAGTTCCCCCTCAGTGTGTCTAACCTATACACTCAGAGATATCTGTTGATTATACATTTTGCAGATATCTCCTGAACTAACTTATATTGAAACCTGTATTCTAATCTACCTTAGATCATTCTGAACATGTCATACTTAGGGGTTTTGAGATCTAATCAAAATCTTTTTATATATTAAATTCATCTCCCAACAGAATTATATATCTGAATCTAAACATATGCAAAAAAAAAAAAAAATCCAAAACATCCCCAAGAATTTGAAACTGCTAAGGTGTAGGAGGATCGTTATACTTAGAGATGTTAACCGGGCCACAGGCCACATGCCGCGCGGGCCGGGCCGGTTTAACCGGAATTTTTCCAGGGTTAGGACTGAGTATTTCTGGCTATTTAAAATTGGGTCATTTTGTCTCGGAGCAGGTTGACCCGCGGGCTTAACGGGTTGTCCCGACCCAACCCGACTCCTCTTTTTTTTTTTTATCCGCATCTTGAATTGAAATTCTATCCAAATTTGAATGTGTTGGAGCATTGAAAAATTAATAAACATCGATGTCCAACATTATCAATTATGACTTGTGATATTCTTAGCATCCTAATCACCATTGTCGCTTCTAAATCCACTTTTAGCATTGGGGCTCGTGTTCTCAACAAGTACATGAGTAGACTTATTGGGCATCACGTGGAAGTCCTTATTTATATTCGTAGTTGGCTGCAAAGCTTTGATGTTGGTAATATTTTAATTATTTCATATATATAGTTCATTTTCATATAATTAAATAAACTTATTTATTAGTAACTAATTATGTTTTCTATGCATGTTTTAGAAGATGATGATCACGAGTCTTTGTCCAAGGAGTGATGAAGAGTGATGATCCAATGATGATGAGTTGGAAGTTGGAATGATCGAATGATGTGTCTTTTGTTTTTGTGCATGTGGAAGCCCATGTACCTTATGCAATTTTGAACTTTTAATTTGTTTGTTAGATTTTTAATTTGTATGATTTCATTCTTTTGTTCTATAATATTTATTGAACTTATTTATGGTTAGAATTAAGTACTTAAGTTGTAAACTTGTGTTAATATGCATTTGGATTGTATTTAGAAGAAAAAAATGTAGCCCACCCGTTTAGCCCGAGGCCCACTAAAGTTGGGAATAGATTACGGCTCTTAAAGACACGTTTAAAAGTGAACCGCTAAACCCTAACTCATTTAGGCCCGTGAGCGTGTCGAGCTGACATATAATTAGTTATACTCGGGAGCGTTAAGCATCTGGTATTACTAGCCTAATACGGAACTCCTTGTAGACCACCACGTGGCGTGTCACCATTGGATAATAACACACGAGAAGAGAAAATTCTTTCGCCGTTTCTTTAATTTATTTTCTCAGCTGGTTTCGTTTCCCTTCTAATTTGCACCTTTTATTTTATTAAAAAAGGAATAATTTATTGCACCTTTGATCGATTCTGCAAGCTCGGATTCTTTGTTAGAGGGGAACAAAAGGTTAGTTAACCCTAATTTTCTTGATCATCGGGATTGTGGAGAAGCTAATTGTCGATATTCGTTTATCTATTTCAAGCGAACTAGGTAAAATTGTGGTTGAAAAATGAAAAATAGATTAAGATATGAACTCCTTTTATGGTCTCTGACTTTTTTCATTTCGTTATTTTGAGTCATGCTTTTCGAATCGCTGCTAATTATACTTTGCTTGGTTTTTCGGATTGAAGTTTTGATTAGTTCTTTAATCCTCGGATTACATTCTCGATGATGAATCACAGCTTTAGTGATGTTATGCATGGTGGTAATCATGTTCATGGTCAAATTAAGTTATACGAATTATTGGTTTGGGGAGTTTGGAGAATTTCCTTACTGATGGCGATTACTTAATTTTGTTTGTTTAACCATGATGCTAAACGGAGTATATGCGAGTGAGAAATTTTGAATTCAAGATTTACTTATTAATCTTAGATGATGGATGGATGGATGACAATTATTTTATTTTTCCCAGAAAAAAGTTTAGAATAAGTGAAGTTGCTACTCAGGTTATGCTTGTTTTAGATTAGTTTGCCTATACATTGATTTGTCTAAGTTGATTATATTTTGCCTGAATTGAACAGATAAGGTTTTTTTTTTTTGGGTAAACGTGGGTGTTTGAGGATTACCAAATGCCATCGGATATCTCGCCTCAGTGGCAAGACAAGGCTAATGAATTCTTTCAGTCCTCAGGTATTCCTAGTAATACTGTATATTGCCAATGACCTTTTATCATATCGTCTCTTAGCACATCGTTGTTAATAGGAAACGTCCTAACCTTGATAAGTAGGGGTGAAGCTTAAAGGAGCAGGAAAATCTGCTGGAACATTTGTTGAAGAGGTTGCTAAGGATGCAAAGGATAATGTTGCTGATGTGGCAGAAAAAGTGGGGTCCGCAGTCAAAAGTCGGTGGGCGATCTTTCAGCAGCCATCGACCAGGCATGCCATGCAGGAACATCTTATTTCTGCTGCTGCTACAACAAGCATGTTTTTAAGAAAGGGATTTTCGGAGACAAAAGATAAGGTGGCTGTCGGAAAGATAAAAGTTGAAGAGGTAACACAGAAAGAATTCTTTGTATTGGAAGTCCATTTGGACTTAGTTTTATAGATTTCTTGATTGCAGATTTATTTGTCTCTTAGGGGGTGTTTGTTTATGGATTTGATTGGATTTATAATTCAGTATGTGGATTCGATTAATCGTAAAATGTGTATTTGGTTTTCTATATATGTTTTGTATATGTTTGGGAGTGTAGATTTTGTAGGATTTGATAGGGTAGAATTTTGAAAAAGTAGGTTATAGATGATTGATTATTTATTGAAAATTATGTGTAAAGTAGGGAAGAGAGCGTGTATAGTAAAAAGGAGAAGAGAGAGTGTTGAGTTGGATAAATTATAAAAAATAAAATCTGGAAGATATATGATTGATTATATATTGGAAATTGTGTTTGGAAAAAAATAAAATAGGTGTATTATAGGTATTATAGGGTCAAATTTTATAGGATTTGAAATCTTACACCAAAACCGGGTTTGACAATCGAGGATTTGGTAATAAAAATGAGGGTTGCCACAGCATAAACAAACACCCCCTTACTATATTTTGCTGGTCTTGTTAAGCTACTGCTACAATCATTGGCATTTATGGCATGTTGAATGACATTCTACTGCATGTTTATAGTTCATGCCAAGAATATGAAACATTTTTGCCTACTTAATTACTGTATACCAATTACCATACTGAGTTCGTGGTTTCATTTTTGCAATAATGTTCATTTCTTCGCTCACTATCAAAATTACGCTTTGACGGTAAAGCTTGGCTTAGTAATGGTTTGTAATTATGTCTTGAAGTATATGTCTGAGGTAAAAGCCAAGTTTGATAATCCTCGCGTATCATTGACCTTGTTAGTGACCTTTTCACTACCAAAAATCTATCTTAACATGAAAAATTTCAACCATATTTTGTTAAAGTTTTAGAAAGTCACTTGTTGTGGTTCAGTACTGATATTGTCAAGAAAGTTTAAGAAAGTTGTGTTTTCTTCTCCTTCTTGTCCAGTCTGTCTTTAAGGATTTCATCCACCATCTGTATTTTTACCAATGTACATATTTCTGCTTTCTTGCCTGCATCTAGTTAGCACTGTTCACATAATATAGGGATAGAATTATAGATATGAAGAAAAGCTAAGGAGAATTAAGCATATCCTTGCTTCAGACTTAAAGTTGGGGTGTTTATAGTTGACTTTTTGAGGTAAAACCATCTCTATCTTTTTTGTTATTTTTTTATGTATGTGTGTTCACACACATGAAAGACGTCTTAATGTGAGAAATGAGATCATCAAAATTGGTATTATTATCATATTTTCTTCTTTAAACTACCGCCCAAAAGGATTTTTTAGGATATTGCATTATGCATTCTTTTAATGTTGGATCCATAAATGTGGATTGCACTGAAACCTTGCAAGTGGTTTGCTGTTTCCACGAGGAGAGTTAAGGGAAAATACCGCATTCTTAGTATTTAAAAGCTTTAAAATCATTGTGTCGTTCCAGAAGTATGGGGAACATATAGTTGTAATTTTCTATGATTTCTGGACATGTTACAAAAGCAGCTGGCACTCTGAAAATATCAAGCATCTTTCTGCAATTATAATTTTTTGGTAGGTACTGACTTCACTTATGTGGTTAGTTCTTTCTTTGCATATCTAATTAATAATTGGCTACTTCTGTTTAGATGTTAAGTGTGTTTTGGACTAATTCTTGTTTACTTTTGTTTGAACTTTTATAATTCAACTACTCAAGATTTGCTAATAAATGACGTAGGCAGATCTTCTCTTACAACTTCTAATGCCCTGTTTTTTTGAGTGCCTTTGCTACTGCCTCTAAGTATGCTCCATGAGGAGTGCTGATTTTTCTGTTGAGCGAGAAGGCGAGATTTAAATACGTCATCATTACTTTTTTTATTCTTTCGGAAAGTAACAGTGTCAATGTGCAGATATTATTCGAAAAAAGTATTTTTTTTATCCTCTCTGTATGATGATGGTGAGACGGGTTAACAACAAATTTACTATCAGGGACTTTACAGGATCCGAGTATAAATGTTCTTTTGTATATTTAAATGGAACATCCAGTTAGACATAACTAGGCTCTTAACAATTGTTCTGTAGCATTAGTTTATCTGTGTTTCATTGTTTGACATAGAATTTAGTAATTTTCTAATGGCAAATAGTTCTATGCACTAGTTGCACCGTGCAACTGAAGTGCATTTTTAAATGGTATTAGTTGTTTTACTAAAAGATATTAGTCTGTAAGTATTAGTTATTTTCAATAGAGTATTAGTTCCCGTTGAACAGTGTGCAACTGGAAGTGTTACTCTTTGTTAATACATCAGAATAAATTTGGTAACAGGTGGCAAAGAAAACTGCTGAAAAAAGCAAGAATCTGCTTACTGACCTCGAGCGATGGCAAAAGGTGCTTGGCTTGGAAATATCTTATTTTGTTACTAATTTAACTCAAGAGGAGGCTTCACTAATCTATTTCATTTTTACATTTCGTGCAGGGAATTGCAAGCACTGATGGTGGGTATCTTCATTCTTTTTGATCGTCTCCTTAATGTCTAGTGTGCAAGAAAGTAAATTAAATTCTTTTACGGTATGTTTGATTTGGCATTACGAAACTGGATTTGGGATTTTGAATTCTAAATCTGGTTCTACTTTGGAATCTTAGAATCCGGTTTTTTTAAACTCAATACATCCATCCCTACAAATACCATTTTTCTCTATCACACGCATTAATGCAACTATGGTTTTTTATTCGGGAGCCACTCATCTTTTATTTACAACTTTTCACACCTTTTTTCTCACTTTTACAACTCTCAGTAAAAGAAACTAAATTACACAATCATTCAATCATTACAATTATTAACATCAACATACTATACTATAATAGTACAACCTCACACGCTCTTACACATCTTTTTAACATAAAGTTAAATCCTACCCTCATAAATATCAAAACAAACACACACCATTATTATCTGTCGCGATTTTGAAATCTGCCAAATCCCTAATCAAACATACCCTTACTATTGTTTTTGAGTGTATAAGATCATCAGATCAACCAAGACCAAACATATAAGAAGTTTTCCCTTGTGCTGTAATGGTAGCATTATATGTGGTTTGCAGTTTAATAAATTTTCTCAGACATTCCATAAATATCAAAATAATATACTTTTTGTAACTTAATTTATCTTCTTATCATGGCCTGTATCTGGCTGGATTCGTTTATTAATGGATAATAACTTCTATTTCTTCCTTAGTTTTTGGGGTCCCAATCGAGCATGCTGTCCAGCGCCAGCAGTCTAGTACTCCAATTCCAACTATATTGATGAAATGTGCAGATTCCCTAATATTATCAGGTTACTAATATTCCAACTAATATTTCTAATAGAAAGTGATAAGTTGTGTATTTTTAATTTTTTTTTTAATTGCAAGATAAATCACATCCTTTTCATGTTTTTTCAATTACAACATATGTTTTTAAAATTTACTATTCGATACATGACCTTTCAAATTTTTGCATTTCTATCACATGACTATTTTCTGGCAAGTGTTGCTGACGTGGCAGTGTATTAAAGGCTGTGATTAAATCATTCAATTATAACAATAACAAAAGGTCGTGAATTTATTTGCAATTTTTAAAAAATATTATGGCTGCCACATCAGCATAATTTGCTGGAAAATAGTCATATGATATAACTGCAAAATTTAAAAAGTCTGTGTATCAAATTGCAAATTTTAAAAACATATGTTGTAATTGAAAAGAGGTGAAAAGGTTGTGATTTTTTATGCAATTAACCCTTTTATTTTCCATAAGTAATCTTTACCTTTGTGAATTAGGACTGAACTCCCAGGAGTTGTTCAAGGCTCAAGGCGACAGAAAAGTTCTTCAGCAGTTAGTAAACTTGTACAATCAAGGTATCTTAATAAGTGCTCATTGACTCAACTTTGCATATTTGCATAAACCACTTATTTTCTGTCCTTACTTTTTTGCCCTCCAGATGTAAATGCATCATTGCCTGAGGGCGTGGGCCCTGTTGATCTTGCGGCTCTTATAAAATGTTATATTGCAAGCCTTCCTGAGCCATTGATTACCTTTGAGCTTTACAATGATATTATAGATGCCCGCTCCAGCATACATGCAATGAGAAATAATCTCAAGAACCTTCCAACTGTTAACTATATGACTCTGGAACTAATTACCGCACTTTTACTGCGTGTTAGCCAGAAATCTCTTGTTAACAAGGTAGACTTATCATCACATTCCTTCTATCTGTTTTTGTTTTCGTATTTCCTCTGTAGCTATGTCGAATAAATTGCAAAATTGGTCCCGTATCTATTGGGTGTTAGCAATTTCAGTCCAATACAAGTCAATTTTCTCAATTAAATCCCACAACTTTTAAAATGATGCAATTTTAGTCGTATATTACAAGGTCGCGAAATATTTACATTTGCCGCACAGAGGAGCTACCGGAGTTCCATGTAGCAATCAGACTAACATCGCTTATGTGGAGATCCCAACATATTAATTTCAATTATAAACTTTAAAAAAACCACACGTTAATTATCATCCTAAAAAAATGTCAATATAGGATTAATTGCAACATTTAAAAGTTATGGGACTTAATTTAGAAAAATGATTCATGTGGGACTAAAATCGCAAACACCCAATAAATATGTGACCAATTTTGAAATTTACTCGGTTATGTCTCCGTGTCATTTTGTCCGTGTGAATGCATGTATCCAAACCGAAGTGCATGCCAACAGTTGCATAGTTTGGCTGCCTCAGTCTCTATCATGTTGTACGTTATTTGTCTAAATTTACATGGATTTACTCATTTTTTTTCCTACAGTAAGCTCTATAATGATAGTTCTTTTTATAAGAAACAATATACTGTATCTGAAAAATAATAGGCAGTACAAAGGATTGAGTTATTTCTCTTACTATCATATTAAATTACTAAAATTAACTCTTGATATCTATCAAAATGTAAAACTTGAAATCACTATGATTTGAATTCACAAAGCCACCCTAAACATAACCTTAGCCTGCCCCCCCCCCCCCCCCCCCCACCCCAGCACACACACAAACAATTTTGACCCCTTTTACCTATATAACCACCAAATTGAACTATAACAGGTCAGTAACTAAATGTGGCAAACTCCAAACTGTGCCCATCTCTTTTTAGCACATTGATCCACAAAATATAAGACAGGGGGGAAAGTGTAGAAAAAAGATGGTCTTGTCCTGATATTCTGAATTATTCTACACAAGAAATTCACTTGAGATTCCTTAAAAGACATTCATCAGGTCACCTTCAATCTCATATGTCTAAAAGAACGTGCTACATCCTTTCTCTGGTACAGATAATTAATAACATGCATGCTCTGGTTATTTCGGGAGCTAACAAACTCATAAGTTATAACTGTCTTGTAATGGGCCATATTGTTTAATTGCAGTTAGCTATTTGCTTATCTCAAAAATAATTAAATGTAGTCATACAAACTAATGGGATTCAGAATGCCGAGATTACCCTTGGTGGTTAGTTTTATATGACGTTTGGATGTTGCAAACATTATACAGATGGATGCTCGATGCCTAGCGGTGGAATTTACCCCGATCATCATGTGGCAGAAAGGTCAGAGACCAGAACACTATAAACAGTTCTGGAACCAACCACAAATGTTTGATTCCAAGGCAAATGTAGATTCTACCTCCAACTATAGTGCCTGGGGCATTCTTTCTGGTGATTTTCCAGTTTAAGCTATTGCATGCCAACACTTTTATGCTATTGCATGCTAACAAAAAATCTAGCTCGCTGTGGAGAACATGTATATATATATATATATTGATTGAGTAAAGGATCTTAGATTTCATATAGAAGATATATGGATTTATTTTATATAACTTAGATTTGTTTTTCTGCAAATGGTTTTCTGCAAATCGTATGGTTTGGTTCATGATTTGGAATTTGGAAATTTAATTCCTGCAAATGGTAAGATTTCATGGTTTGGAAATTTGATTTTCTGCAAATTATTCATATTCATGATTTGCACAAATCATGATTTCTCACCCTTTTGTGCCCAAAGAAGAAAGATGCAGCCTAATTGCAAGGGCGAATGTCTATTTGAATTTATAAACCTTTTGCAAATAAACATGAGATAGGTCTATAAGCCCTCTTAGCAACCAGTGCCTAACATTCCTCATTATGAACTCTTAGGTGGTTTTGGGGTGGGTGGGTGGGTGAAACAATGATCTTTGGGTCTTGTCCAAGTTATGAACTGCCAAATAGATACTGGAAGCATTATTATCATCTTCTGAATACTCGTGATTTATTTCCAGAAGGTATGGATGAAAAATGATTTGTGCGTACAATTTTTTGAAATGAGATAATGAGAGGGTCAGATAATGGATATGTGGTTGGTAATTGAAAGGGAAAGGAGAAGAATATGTAATTGAGGAGACTTGTGTTAGTGTTGAATCTATATTATCAAGTGTAAACTGGTTGCAAGTCATTAAAAGTTGCATAAGATAAAGTTTTTACAATCGATTCAAGCTTAATATAAAATCTACATATTATGAAGCGGCATTTTGTCATATGATTCATGTTCTTGTGAAGACTAACCCATGATGTTATCAATAAATGAAGGAGAATTAGCTGTGAGTTTTCTCTGGAAAAATGCTAGTCTATTTTCTGAATGGTCTATTTGTTGCTTTTGATCTCTTTGAAGGGTTAATATCATTTTTGGTCCTAAAGTTTACATTTTTCCAGATTTGATCCCCCTCTTTCACTCACTATCAAATTTGAATTTGGAAGTGCACTTTTACTCTCGCATTTGGTCCAATCGTTAGTTGACCGTTCATTGATTGACGAAATCAACTATTTTGGGGTGCTAACTATAATTTTTTATAAGTTTTTTACTTAAATGTAATTATAAAAAAATTTATAAAACATTAAATATTACATTTAGCCCTTAGGTAGTTGATTCCGTTAGTCAACAAACGATCAACTAACAATAGCACCAAATGTGGGAGTAAAAGTATACTTTCAGGACAAACTGAAAATAGTAGACTTTGTGGAACCAAAAATGATATTATCCCCTCTCTAAATTGTCCAACTGATAGAATCTAGTCCTCTCTATTTCCTGTATATATTATCTCATTTCCTATTTATCTTTATTTAGATGATGATGAAACTCAAGATGCATCATCATCGATCTCCCTTGATGACGGGATGCCAGTTGACTTCCGTGCTATAGAAGTTATTCAGTGCTTAATCGGGCATCACAATGCGGTTTTCACAGACGCAAATGAAACTGTGTGGAGATAATTTGTGAGTATTGCATCCTGTTTCTCTACTACTGCACAGATTCTTTGAAAAGACTATCAGCAAGACAGCAACAGTGTGCCAGAGAAGTGCTTTTTGTAAATCGTTTTTTTTTTTTTTGGTTGCAACAGATTCTAGGAATGATCATTGAAATGATAAGTATTGACTTGTATAGGATCCTGGGGATGTAGGGGTCATTACATTTGTTCAAGCTTCAGTTTCTAGGTTTCATCATCGTAAACGTTATGCTCTCCAAATTATTGTGTTTTTTGGCACTTGGATGTGTAGGCATTATTTTGTCATCCAAACTCTATTGGTAAAAGCATGAATAACATGATATCTCACTCATGAATTTCTGTGTGAGACGGTGTATAGTGAGATGGCCGTGAGACGAATTTAAATTACATGTTTCCCCCATTTAACATGAGACCGTTTCATAAGAGATGTCTCAAGGGATGCACAAATGATTTTAGCAGTTGAATTTAAGGGGAAAAAACTTAAGTAACCTGAATTTCATCGTTTTCTTCCTCAAGTCCTACAATCTACAAGTTTATCGTTGTGGTGGTACACAGGGATGGACATAGGGGTATATGGATATCATTTAAGACTGATATCCTTTAAACAACAAGAATGTAACATCATGTGATTTGGTATTATTTGCAAGCCCAAAATAGACTTAAAAGAGCCCTTCCTCTCCAACAGGATGAATTCAAATGCATGTATATATATATATATATACAGATTCCATACAAGATTATGGGAAATTACAGAGCAAAAAGAAATCTCCAAGAGCACAAGTATTCAAGCTATCAAGCAGAAAGAAACACACGAAACCAAGACAAATTTTCAAGTGTTTCATAATTGTCGTCGTCATTATGTATTGCACTATGCTTGTTCATATACATCCAATCTTAGAAGATTATCCTACCCTTATCTTTGTGTTTCATTGTAAATAGTGATTTATATAGTTGGAAGAAAATCCTATCATAACCCTAAAACTTGCTATAACTGAGTGATATTAGGTGTAAGTAAACTAAACAAGTTTTAGTCAGAAACCACTGAGTGATGAAGGACTAGACCTCTGTAGACTCTAGGGATCACTTTCCTATGAAGGTAATTTGTGTATCTTGACACTATAAAACCAAGAATTCTTAAGATAATTCACCTGCTAATATGGAAGAGGGAATTTAAGAATGTTGAGACTCTGAATCACTATAAATATTGTGTGACTACTGTTTTTCATATTTTCTTGTACATTAACTTGTCAAAGCACAAACTTTAAAAACATTCAGATTTGATCAGTTGAGACCAATTTAACTGACTGCATTAATAAACTCACAACCTCAAAGAACAATTACATAAGCTAGGTGTTTAAAGGTTTTTCAACGAAACTAAAACGAGTATAGTCAAGGCTCACAACTTGTGCAAGTGTTAGTTTAGTGTCAAGCTCTAAGGGTATGTTTGTTTTGGGACTCACCCGGATGGACTTAGGACTTTGAAAACCATGTATCATTATAGTTTGAGATTTAAAATTGGATTTCGAAATCCTCTCCTATAAAGTGCACCTACATTCTTATTTTTCACAAAATTCAATACAATCACATCACTATTTTTCTCACTCTCAACACGATATAATAATATCATATCAATCATTATTAAACATTGATTTGACATAAAGTAAAATCTCACCCTATCAAAATCTCAAAACAAACACATATTTTTTTACTATTCACCAAGACTTTCAAATCTATAGGATTTCCAAAATCATGACTTCCCCCGCACACCTAAACCCGGAAACAAACTTACCCTAACAGACAAACTTGTACAAATTGTTTGTTGGAGTAGACTTTGTGTCAGCTCACCTATCACCAGCTTAATTTGTTGTTTCAAGCTAACCTACGAAATTTCAAAAGATTTTGTATACGTGTGTTGTATATCAGGTATACCGTACAATTTAAGTGTATTTTTTTAAATATGCATAAGTTTTAATTAAAATATGCAGTTTGTTTTAACTGAAACATGCAATTTGTTTATATTTTATTCGCATAATATCATAATTTTGCATATTTTAAATTGATAAAGAAATTATTTAAGGTTATGTCTTGTATGCATTCAGGTGCACCGTGCACTCATAATGCATTTTAGAACCATGCAACTTGTTATACTGAAAGATGCAACCTGTTTACACTGAATCGTGCAATTATTAATATGAAAAAAATAGTTGCACGATTCAATGTAAACAAATTGAATTTTAGAACCATGCAACTTGTTATACTGAAAGATGCAACCTGTTTACACTGAATCGTGCAATTATTAATATGAAAAAAATAGTTGCATGATTCAATGTAAACAAATTGAATTTTTTAATATAACAAGATGTATGATTATAAAATGCACGGTGTACCTAAATGCACATGAAACACACCCATTATTTAATCGATATATCAAACTGCAGTATAATATCTATCAAACTGCAATCGATATATCAAACTGCAACTTACGGTATAATATATACTACCTCCGTCCCGGAAAAACGTGCACACCACATTTATTATCGAGTTTTTGTGAGTGAGTTGTTTATTGATATTTTAAATGATAAAGTGATTTTAAAGAGAGGTATTATAGATCTACCTTTCATCTATTGCATGCATCTTTAAAAATTATTTTATTATTTCAAATCTCGATAAAAAACTCATTTTTAACAAAAACACGAAAAAATAAAGTCTTAAGACGCGTTTTTTTAGACAGAGGGAGTATCAAACTGCAACTTACGGTATAATAATTTAATTTATGAAGATGTAATTAAATTATAAAATACACCGTAAAATGCAACAGCTGATTATTGCCCTCCAATCCCCCCGCAAAAAAACACAATAAAAATCAACAGAAAGATTAAGAGGGAGGGAAGAATTGAAGAAAGAAAGCAAGAAAGAATGTAGGCTGGAACCTACAAATTCCAAATTCAGCACAATTTACACAATCTTCCAGATCACAGCGCTATGCGTTCTCTCTTAATTTGATTGTTTTGAAGAATCGTTCCAGATTTATCTCAGGAATTTGAGATTATTCATCCAAAGATTAGCATGGACAGAGACGAAAATGGGTTTATGAGAAATAATTCTCCCCCAAATCAGCCGCTTGATGATGTCGCTGAGGGCTCTGTTTCAAGCTGTAATTTCTTCTTGGATCATGTTGGAGAGGTCCTTCTTAAACGTACTTCAGATGGGTTGTCATGGAAATTGGGTGAATCTTCGCATAGTGTGAGTGATTATCTAATTTTGGCTTTAAAATATGCAGGCGTAATATTTTGTATCTCAATTATTTTATCTTACATGAATTTACAACTGCTGTTAACTTTAAGTGAGAGAATTTTAACCATTGTTTTTTGTTATTATGTAAGTGGCAGTAAATTAATTAATTATATTCTGATTGAATTGAAGCTTGTATCTGTTCTTTGATTAGAGATAATGGATTTTTTTTTTGGATTTTTAACATCTGGATTTTACTTTCTCCCTTTATGATTTCTTTTGTATTATGAACTTGTAGTCATTGAGATTAGTTGAAATTGTTGGCATAGCATTATATTTTCCACACGGTATTAGGAAAAGATTGTTGTGGATAAATACAGTGAGTAAGGTTCATCTTGTAAGTTTAAATGGATAAAATATATTTACATAGTAAGGCTGGAAATGAAGCTTATGGCTTGAGAGGAAGGCATGGTTTTCTGGTGGCTAAAGATCAAGTTAAACATAGAACTATGATTGTAAGTTTTTGACATAAATTGAAGCAAAAATTAAGCACAAAGCTATATGGACACTAGATAGACCAATAAACTGAAATACACGTGGAGTGACTGATTGCGTTCGTCTATATTTTGCGACAGAGATAATGGTGAATAATAATGTATATAAATATCTCAAATATATTCCTATTGGGAATTGCATTATTTTAAATTATAATACTTGCAGAACTTAATTTCTCTGTCTAGTTGTCATCTATTTCTCTTACCCTTTTCAATTTTAACTGTCCTTTTGGTTAACTCTACATTTTTGTTTGCATTATATTAGGATGATGATAAGCTGTCTTGTTTGGGAATGAAAATTGTTCGAGATATAGAATTGGAGGTTAATTTTGCTGATATTTATGCTCTTAATTTCATTGATTGGGGTTTGGTTCATTTATCTCCTCCTTCTACTGCTGAAGGATCAGTTTTGGATCGTTCTTCTGAGGTGATACATGCTACTCATTCAGGACACTTGTTAATTTTAGGGTAAACTTAAAAATTGCCCACGAACTTTGGACTTATTATGAAAAGGGAAAATAGTTTTTTAGCCTTGTATGTTATCCTTATTTTTATTCCAGTCCTGTCAACTTTCACGAATTGAAAATAGTCTTGTAACTCTCAATTTTTTACATTTTTGTTGGGTAACCGGCTATAAGAGGTGAAACATGTGGTTAACTCTGACATGGCATAGTCTGATTTGTCCACGTGGCAGACTCTGATTTGGTCAACCTGATGTTTAACCTCCTACAGTCGGTTACTGGATCAAAATGTCGATAAATTGAAAGTTACAAGACTATTTTCGATTCGTGATAGTCGACAGGACTGAAATTGAAATATGAGCAAGTTACAGGACTAAAAAACGTATTTTCCCTTATGAACATGCCCACTAACTATGCAATTATATGAAAATTCCTTTCAATTTTACTAAAGTTAATAAAATTGCCCCTGGTTTTATCTAGTTACTGAGCATTTTCGTCAATTTTCTTGCATGACGTGGCTTATTCTTAAATTGCCACTTCATCTTTTACTGGTTGGATAACTGGATATAGCCAATCATGGGACATTTTTACCAATTCTTCAAAAGTTAAAACACATTTTAGTATAATTGCAAAGTTAGTGTCCATTTTCATAGTAAGTCCAAAATTAGTAGGCATTTTTTTCAATAAACCCTTAGTTTTATTATATATATTAGTGCTCCTTTAATCTGATGTTTTCTCTTCCACAGATGTATCGATTCACAGTCCATGTTGTCCAAAAATCTAAGACTCAACCATCTCCGTGGACCCCATCAGTCTACACTTTTGGTCATACGTCTTTAGAGATTTGTAAGACTTGGGCTAATTTGATTCATGCTCATTTACACATGGAAGCTAAGAGACCTAAGAATCTTCTGGTACGATTTAGTTTCTTGTCCACAACCTATAAATTTTTTCTCCTTTATTCTCACTTAAAAATAGTTAGTTTCTTCTGTTGGAAAGTCTTAAACTAAGAACAATGTCTATTTTATTTTCCTTCAAAGTTGACTCTGTAATTGATTAGGTTTTTGTTAATCCAAGGAGTGGGAAAGCGCATGGGTGTAGAATATGGGAATCAGTAGCTCCACTATTTTCCCAAGCCAAAGTAAAAACCAAGGTAATTTTTATCTCGTCTAAATGATTTCATACTCTATGCTCTGTATATGCTTTATTTATGTTCATGGTTAATTTAGAGCACAACTTGTGTGGCATTTTACATATTTTTGGGCTTGTTTGGTACATATGATGTGTAAACAATGAAACACTATATCTGGGATGCGTTATACTTGACAATGCATCAATATCTTGCTTGTTTGTCGAAACTAAAATACATAATTTTAGGGATTACAAATCAATTTTATTATTTAGTAGTGAGTATTGTAATTTGTACAAAAAACTTAGACTACTATGCCCTCGATACAAGAGATTCCACCTATGCCCTCAACACAAGAAATGGTTAGAAATTGATTTTCACGTATAATATGCTGGGGGATGTGAACCGGTATTGTGGATTCCTCACATATAGTGGCCAGGCTTGTAAGATTGTGAATACTGTGAAGTATACACCATATAGGGTGGTACTGTTTCAACAAAACAAGCCCTTACTGTAATAATTTTTTTCTGAAATCTTCATTTTTATACTTTAATAAGTCCTTTCTTTAGTACAAAATGGCAGAATACTATCCAAATTTGACGCATATCTAGACATTAAAATTTAAAACCTTTGTTTTTCCTAAGCAAACATCTTTCTGTTATACTTAGTTGAATTGTTGTCAAATTATTGAGCCTGGTGGTTTTTCATGTTCAGGATAACAAATAGTTATTCTGGTTCACATGTTTTCTGTGCTAAAGAATTTGACGTATGTGTTCCAAATTGTTCTGGCAATGATTAGTTTTGCTTTTTCCATAATTGATTTTGACCTGATAATCATTGTTTTTACAGCAGTGGAATTTGGAATTGTGTTAGCTGAGCAATAGCATCGTACTAAATATGTTCGTATCGTACTATTATAAGTGCAGGCTAGGGATATGATATTGATACTTGAAAAACATTGAATATGATATTGTTATTGCTTATAACTCTCACATGTGTTGCATTTTTTTTTTAAACTCATCTCTCTGTTTCATATTACCTACTTTTCTTTAAATGTTTATTTTTTTGGTTTCCATAAAGGTTAGTTTCGCAGGTTTTCAAATTGCAACATGGTCATATCTGATATTTCATTCAAATGATATGAATCTAATATATTGTGTGATTGGGCTCAAAACAGCTGAAAATTCCCTAAAAATCAGTATTCCCCGCTAATCCTCTATTTTCAAAGACTTCCTCAAGTTGGTTTGAATATATCTCCCATTGTGATTTTGTTAACCTAAGTGTCTAATTGCATCATATGAAACCCGTTTTTTTAGTATAACTATACTTTTCCTCGAACGTTGAAATATTCCATTATCAAACTTCTTAACTGCTTAGCCCGACTTGTTCCATACTTTCATGGAGAACCAAATTATGCGCAATTGAGATTGATTCTTTGTTGTCACATATTATTGATATGTGAGATAAATATATCACTATACCTACAAGTCTTTGATAATTCAAGAATATCCAAATAATTCGTGTTTTCTGGTGAATATATGAGTATACAATATGTACAGAAAATGAGGAATCAATCTCTTCCACTAAACAAAAAACAGTAACTATTTCAGCATGCCCAAATCCACGATCTCAAAATCATTTGCAAGTTTCTTCAAGTTTTCTAGTTCGCCAACACCATCATCTATTAAGTTTACGTCATCAACATAAACAGTTGAGAAATGAAACTCTTGCATAATTTTTATAGCAATTCCATGCATTCAAACTATGCCTAGGCTAATTAAGTCTATATAGTAATTTTTCCATGAGTAGGTCTTGCTTGAGACGGAGCATAATTTGGGGATGGTGCTTTAACACTTTAGAAGGGGTTGATGTTAATTTGTGCTAGTTTGTGAACCTTCTCACTATGAGAATGTCTCACACAAGTTTTTGCCATCTTCCATTTATTAACTTAATTTATTTTGTTGAGTCTCTCCTCGAAGCTAGTGGGTAGGCTCAATAGACTTCTTCCGAATCTCCATTTTGGTATCATCCCTTATATCCAATTAAAGTAAATAGTGCATTGAATTCAAAACCAAGAAAACTAATGCTCCGTTTAAGTTTACCTTAGCTATTAGGTGCAAATGTTTCCTATTATTTATTCCAAGATATATTCAACAGGCCGTGATGGCGTGGCCATCACAAAAAGTTATCACCATTTTTCTTTTGGGCAGCAAAAGGGAGTGGGGTTAACTGTCAGACTTGTGACAAAATACCTTTTCAGAAAATAATGGCCAAAGTCGTGTTTGTGTAACCCTGGAAGAGAACACATCAGAAAACTATTGTGTATATACTCTCTTGATTGACTTCTTGTGTACATTCCTACCCATAGGAGAATACATAAACTAATCTAAGGATATAACATCTAAACTAGCTATCGTAATATCGTGCTGTCCTGACTATTATAGTTTTACATACTAATAGAACAGCCACACAATCCCCAAAAATAAAGTAAATATCTCCACCATCTAAGGGCTACATATGAATCATTGATTCTATTGATGCAACTGTATTCATATGATAGACTGCTGGCCAGTAATGGACAAGTTCAGGCTTATTTCTTACATTGACCAAGTATCAAGCAATATTTGATTTGATTTATGGTCTCTACCCATTTACTGTCCTGTTAGAGCTTGACTATTTGCTGTTTTCTATTTAATAAATTACTATAGCTTGCATATTCCCATGTTAGTCAATTGAATAACTTTTCTTTTCCACACATTCTTCCTTTTCTTCAGGTAATAGTGACGGAGAGGGCTGGACATGCACGTGATGTGGTGTCCTCAATTACAAATGGAGACCTGAGTTTATATGACGGTGTTGTAGCTGTTGTAAGTATTTATACCCCTTAACTTGTGCATTTTCTGATTTTCAAACTTTTTGGAACATACATTATCTTTTTATACAGGAAAATATTAATATAACTATGTAAGTACTTACCTATGTAATCTTCTGCATAGTTTGCATTTTGTTTAATTGGTTAGCAATTTGGCTATTTCATTGTTAAATATCAAACACTTTATTTAATTTGTGTTATAAATATTAAGTATATATTGAAAATTATAAGAATTCTAAAAATTTGGAAGTCATATGGTGCCGAAATTGCTCCCATCCCCCAATTGCCCGAACGCTTAACCATCACAATTTCTTTTTACTTTTATGCATTGATCTCTTTCTGAATAGTCAGAATAATTTTGATCTTTGCTCATTATTTTATGCAAAGCTTGCACATGTCTTACTTCTCAGCAATATGTCAGAGAGGCCTATCCACGATTTTGATATTTCATAAGTTTTGTAGTGTATCATGTTGAAGTGATAAGTTTGATATTGTTCTTTTTTGGCATAATGCATCAAAAGATCCCTAAACTATGAATTTTTGTTTCAATTGGTGCCTTATCTATTTTTTATTTTAAAAAGCCCTTTAAGTATCAAAATTTTATTTCATGATCTTCCATTGAGTTTCAAAATTTTATTTTACGGGACTATTAAAAATGAAACGAAAAATACCATCAATTCTCATCTCGAAAAGGCTTGTAAAATAAAATTTCAATACTTAAAAAGGACTTTTTTTTTTTAAAAAAGAAGTTAATAATCGTATTTTTTTGATCCTCTGGGTTAGTTTCCTTCCTCATATGATTACTTCATATGTTACTAGGGTGGTGACGGATTTTTCAATGAAATCCTTAATGGTCTTCTCGTCTCAAGGCATAAAGCTCCATATCCTCCAGCTCCTGGGGATACCATAAATCCTGCTGAGATTCAATCGAATGCACCAATTGGTAATGTTGAAAGAACCAGTTTAGATCATTGTGATTATAATGAAGATGGGTCTCCTCTACTCACGGGCTCTGAACAAATTGAAACCCAACCCCCTACTCTTGGTATGTTATCATCTCCTCATGTAATAACTTTCTGGGAAAATTGAAAAAGTACCCTGTAACTTTGACGATATTACGAAAATGCCCGGTAATTTTAAATTGTACGAAAATGCCTCAACTGGCTGTTTACAGTTCCTGAACTGGGAGAGGCTGACGTGGCAATTTTAGATAAAGCCATGTCAGGCAAGAAACTTGGAAAAAATTAATAACTTGATACAACCGGTTATGGCCATGTTTACCAACTCTTATAAAGTTACAAGGCATTTTCGTATAATTCAAAAGTTACAGGGAATTTTCATAAAATCATCAAAGTTACAGAGCATTTTTTTTAAGTTTTCCCTAATTTCCCCCAAAAATACTTGTCATGAATGCATCTTCGGGTATACGGACATAATAGAAACACTTAGACACTATGTCCACTACTGCTTTGCTGAAGAATCTATATTAATGATTTTCTTTGCGTTTTGTTTACTTTTTTGTTTATGCAGAACAAGATCCTGAATCCTCTTTTCCAAATGATATGTTCAGATTTGGGATTATCCCTGCTGGATCCACTGATGCCATCGTGATTTGGTATTTTCAGCTTTACCTCATGATGCATCTAAAGGTCCTTTAAGTATCCACATTTATTCGAAAGGTTTTTAAAGTATTTTTTATTTAAAAAAGCCCTTAAAGTATCAAATATGATTTCAGGAGGCCCTTGTTTAGCATTCCGTCAAAACTTCTTTTATTAATTTGTTAGTCATTTTTTATGAAAACATCAGTTTAGTGAAGGCACCAGTTTAATAAAAGAAGCTTTCAGGGAATGTTAAAAAAGGACCTCCTGAAATCATATCTCAATACTTTAGAGATCTTTCTAAATAAAAGTGAAATATTTTAGGGACCTTTTGATGCATTGCGCCCTTTATTTTTCTTGGGGGAACATAGAAGCTGCCTCAGTTCTTGCTTGATAAGATTTATTTTTTGCCTTCAAATTTACCAGAAATAAGTCTGTGTGATTCAAAATTAGTATATATCTATTTTATTATTGTTAATAAAAATTATATTTATATAATAGTTTTATCTATACAAATATATAATTTATTAAATATAATTTTTTGTATAGAATATATTCTAATTCTTGCGCGTGATCCGACATGTTTCTATTATTGGTTCATGTAGCCTACCACAATTATTTGGGATTAATTTGTTATATTTTGTATAGAATATACTCTGTTTTTGTTTTCATTTTTTTAATTATAAACTAAACCCACCACAAGTATACAAATTTATTACAAATATTCAAATTCATTACACATAAAAAAATCAATTTATAATGAACTAAAATCTTATAAAAAAAAAAATACCCTAAAGCCATAAGACTACAATTCAGTCCAACATCCCACCAACTAAAACCCTGAACCTCCTTTCTCGTAAGCGTATCAGCAGAAGCGTTTCCTTCCCCGTATGTATGGGAAATCACCATTTTCATATTCTTAAGTTTTTCTCTTACCCTGTGCCATGTCTCCATAAGTCTCCAAGGAAACAGAGACAGAGATGATGCCGAACAAAGTATCTGGATGACATAAGTAGAACCATATTCCAACCAAATATAATGCCATCCTCTATCGTGGGCAATGAGAGTCGCCTGTAGAG
Organism: Stenogyne calaminthoides; assembly: GCA_037126765.1. NCBI lineage: Eukaryota > Viridiplantae > Streptophyta > Magnoliopsida > Lamiales > Lamiaceae > Stenogyne > Stenogyne calaminthoides. Next base: position 17,700,431 of record JBBCBC010000011.1, read on the forward strand.
CCGTGGCTAGCTCCGTCTCGAAGGCAAAGTCGACCCCATGATATGTTGACTAGTTGATCTGCTGAATTAACGGTGCTCTGGCAAGACCCCTTTAATGCCGATAGTTGAAAGGACAAGAAGGTCCAAAGTGAAGTTAAACATAGCACCCAAATTTTCTGAATCCTCCTCTCTGATCAACGCCCAAAGACAAAAGAATCACTTTAAACCACCATAAAACCCACATTTAAATATGAAATTTAATTATTAAATTTTTCATTATGGATATCAAATTAAGAATCATAAAAGTAGATTAATTTGATATATTATGCGTTAAAAATGAATTCAAAACAAAAAAGTTGATATATTATGTGTTAAAAATGTCAAAACAAAAAAGTTAGAGATTTTGGTAAATAAATTAAAATAAACAAAGGACTTAACACCCCCACGCTCCCCACCCCATGTGCAATTTTAAAATTTAATCATAAAAAGCTGCAAATTTCTTCCACTTCCCCCCACCCATGCACAATTCTTTTTTTTTTTTAATTTATTTTTAATTCTTCCAAGTTTTCAAATTGAGAAATTGTGTTTAGGAGGAGAATTTTGATATTTCCTTTTCTGTCATGCTTCTATGTATTTAACTATTTATATGTTTTTATTTCCACATACTTGTCTTTGTTTTCATATTTTTTATGTCCATAGTTATTTTCATATGTATAATCTTTCCGTTTAACATACTGATGTTTTTTTTTTTACTTTTGCAGTACGACTGGGGTTCGAGACCCTGCGACATCAGCATTGCATATCATCCTTGGGAAAAGGGTGCATCTTGATATAGTTCAACTCGTAAGATGGAGAAAAACACATGTGTCGAATGAAGAACCCTGTGTTCGCTATGCTGCTTCTTTTGCTGGGTATTATTTTGCCTATATTCTGTGATCTCATGATATTATTCATTCATGGTGCGACATATCCATATTTTCACAATTGTCTTAGTTGGTTAGAGTAAATAATAGTCATTGGATGTGTATCTGCATTTAAAATTAGCGCAGATGTGGAGTTTTGACTCCTTTATGATAGCCAGACATATAGCTCTTACCAAACCAATATCCTAAACATACACCAACAAAAAAAAAAAATCTAACATAAAAGTTCCATGGTGTTCTCATTGTTGAAATTTACTTCATTGTTCAATATTAGATTTTACATTTTTAGTAATCTTGTTTCATTTTTCTTTTAAAAATCATCTCTTTTTAACGTTTCGGAAAATTAGTTAAAATGTTTGATTGATCCCTCCAGGTCTTATAGAGAACTCCCCATCATTATGACCGACGGACAAGCCTCATAAATAAACATTTTACTTTTTGTTTAGTGCCCCAGTTGTGTTCAACTGGATTGAAAATGTATTGTTGCATGTTTTCTTGTTCTGTCAATAACATATTCTGGGTAATTATTAGGTATGGCTTCTATGGAGATGTCATTACGGAGAGTGAGAAGCATCGATGGATGGGACCCAAGAGATATGACTTCGCTGGGACAAAAGTCTTTCTTCAGCATAGGTGTGTAAGTAGTTGGCTTTGACAATAAAAGTGCTGCTATAGGTCCTGCATATGTATATACATACACACACATATATATGTATATATTTATATATAGAGTTACTCTTGTGTGAGACTGTCTCATGATGAGATGGTGGCCAATTAAGTATTTGGGTTATATTCCCCTTTATAACATAGTTGGGTCGGAGCCCCATTTACTCACAGATCACATAATATAAGGAAATAGGATTCGTCTCATGTATGAGACCGTCTAACACAAAATTTTCTTTTAGCAACTTTTGATGCATGTAGTGTCAATAACTATGATTAGCAATGACCAAGAGTGTACTAGGCTATAATTTGCTTTCATAATAAATTTGCCAAAGTAATAAAACAAAAAGCTCATAATGAATGGAGTATAATATATGATGCTTCTTTTTTTCTTTCTCTCTTTTACACAAGTACTTCTCCAAGATGTTATTAATTCATAAATCAGAAGAGATCATCTACTTGTAATCATGATTATACATGTTCCATTCTGTTTGAGTTAAAAGGTTTTTTTTTTGTTCCCGTAACTTGCCTACTGTCCAATTTTGATCCCAAAAAAGTTTTTAAAAAAAAATCGATTTACAATATTCAATAATTTTCCAATTTTGCCCCCAAAATTTCCGGAAAATTGAAAATGGTGTCACTTTATGTCAACACGAATGTCATGTGATTGTGAGGATTTAAGTTTGGTCCAAAATTGGACATTTAAGACACAGTTTTCAATTTTCCGGCGATTTTAGGCTAAAATTGGACAATTTTTTAATACTGGGACTAAATCGAAAAAGTTGGCTTTTTTTGGACCAAAAAAACTTTTAACTCCATTCTGTTTCATATTTTAAGCAGCATCTTCTTCTTTTTTTTATGACGGAAAGCAGCATCTTCTTCTTTATGTAATAAATTTTTATATTTTTAATTTCTGATGTATTTTGCAGATCATACGAAGCAGAAGTGAATTATGTTGAAGTTGAATCAGGAGAAGCTAGCTCGAGTCCCGAAGCTGTTAGTAGTAGTACACTTTTTTGTCTTCCTAAAAAGTTGGATTGGGTGAGTTGTCGTTCCAACTGTGCTGTATGCAACTCCAAACCCAATGATACCAAGATTGGGTCCCCCTTCCTGGGTCTAAACGCTAAAGGGGTAAAATGGTCAAGGTCCAGAGGTCGTTTTCTTAGTGTTGGTGCTGCTGTGATATCTTGCCGCAATGAAAAGGCTCCTGATGGCCTTGTAGCTGAGGCTCATCTTTCTGATGGCTTCCTCCATCTCATATTGATTAAAGACTGCCCTCATCCTTCTTATCTATGGTAACTCTCTCTCTCTCTCACTTATCTTCCATATCCTCTATTTAAGCATCTTGTGATCACTAAAGTGATGCTTGTTTTGTTTTTAAAAAACCAAGAATTTGTCTTTGAAATTTAAAACCGGTTCTAGTTCAGGTTTAAAAAACCACCACTACAACACCTATAAACCCACTCACACTTTTTATATACAATCAATTCTCCTCACGCTTTAATATATTTAAATCATAATTCACATCATCCAATCATTATAATCATACTCAACTATATTAGTAATATAATAATAATACAATATTATCTTCTCTTATATATTGATTTGACACAGAGTTAAATCTTAACCTACTCAAAAACCCAAAAAAACACACATTTTACTATTTTTCAGGTATTCAAAATCACCTAGATTTCAAAAACTAGTTTTTAAAAGTCACTTCAAACCAAAACAAACATCACCAGCGTATGTTTGATTTGGGATATAGTGGATTTTGAAATCAGTATTTCAAAATCTTGATAAATTGTAATGGTGTGTGTTTGTTTTGAGATTTAAGTATGGTAGGATTTAACTTTATGTAAAATTGATGTGTAGGAGTGTGACGTTGTATTTATTATAATATTGTTGATTGTAATTGTACTTGTGTGTTTCATTGGAAGTTGTGAATGTGAGATGAAAAGGTGTGAAAAGTGATAAATAAAAGAAGAGTAGGAATAAAAAAAATTATATTTGCATTAATGGGCATTGAGGATAGTGTGATGCGAAAAAATAGTATTTGCAGGATTTATAGGATAGATGAAAGTTTTTAAAAAATTCAGATTCTAACATCCCAAAGTAAAAATAGATTTAGATTTCGAAATCCCAAATCCGGTTTTGTAATCCCAAAACAATCATCACCTAAAGGCTCTTTGCAAATAGACCCAAATGGTACCAATTAAATTGAAAAAATTTAGGAGTCTATGATGGTTTTGATCACAAATATTCTCACTCTCTTTATATTTGATTTTATGCGCAGGCACCTTATTCAGCTCGCTAGGAAAGGCGGGGACCCCCTGGATTTTCAATTTGTCGAACACCACAAAGTATATTTCTTCATCTTGCTCGTTTGTTCCTCTCTCTCTCTCCTTGTCTACTGACTATATTTCCTTGTGGCCAGACTCCGGCTTTCACATTCACATCTATCGGAAAGGAAGGTGTATGGAATGTGGATGGTGAGCTTTTTCAAGCACATCAGCTCTCTGCTCAAGTATTTCGAGGCCTTATTAGCTTGTTTGCAACTGGTCCCGAGGCATAGCTATTGTACACCAGAAATGTTCATATATGTACATCATCCATTTTAGGTTATACTGTACCCTAAAAACACACAGAAAAGAATCATAACATATTTCTCTGGAAATAGTTCACAAGGACATTCAACTCATTGAAGAGGTTCAGAATTGGAGACGCTTGTAGCTTTGAACGAGGTTGATTATTGTGGATCATTTGTGACTTCAAGGATGCAGAAATCTTCGACGAGATGAAACTACTTGACGTATATATACGTTCTATATAATGTGATATTGGTTCAATAAGTTTTTAAGGTTTAGTTTGTGTTGGGAGTGTGAGATTTTAATTTATACTGCAATAGATAGAGTAGATTTGTAAATTTAGGTGGAAAATTGGCGATTTTCTTGTATTTGCCTTGGTCACCAAATTGTTGTGAATGTATTCGCTAATGCCAAGTGTTCTAAAAATTGGCTTAGGGGGGCTGCCTAAACGCATTGTGTGATTTTATTGAGTAATTACTGATTGACCAAGTCTTGTATGCATCCAGATGCACCGTGCACTCATAATGTATTTTAGAATCATGCAACTTGTTATACTAAAAGATACTATTTATTTGCATTGAACTGTGCGATCATTATTATGAAAAAAATAGTTGCACGATTTAGTATAAACAAGTTGTATGGTTCTAAAATGCATTAAGTGCACGATCACCTGGATGCACATGATATTTACTCTTACTGAATAGATAAATCAAGACATTATTATATAAATTGAAAATAAAAATAATGTAGGTATATGCATTAAAAAATCATAAATTATTAACTTATTTTAATAGATCCTTAAATTATTTTATGTTTTAAAAAGTCCTAACATTGAAATTTTATTTCGCCGCCTCCCTTGAGACAAAAATTAATGAAAATTTTCAATTTATCTTAATGGTCCTATTAAATAATGTGCATGTTAAGTTTATTATGAGAGACACACTTGCGTTTGATGGTCTCACATTGAGACAGAACATAATTTGGAATGCCGTTTTAGTACTTTGAAAGATATGAGTGTTGATTGAGTTAGTTTGTATCTCATCTCATGTAAGCAATGATGCAAAAGTCGGTCTAGGCAGTCGTCGGCCGACTTGATTTTGTGAAAAATTGTAGTTCTAGGCATTTTGGCATCAGGCGCTTTCTTGGGAAGAAAGCTTAATTGTAGTTCTAGGCACGGTCAAGTTGGGGTAATTATTCAACACTACAAAAAACCATGGGTGGTTGCTACCAACTACAAAACTACAAATTTTATCTCAATATACCCCCATTGGTCCAATCACCCCCATTAATCATCCCCACCATTCACCCACTTCTCACTCTCTCTCTCTCTATTTTCTCTAAGCAGTCGGGCCACACCCCCACTTTCTCTCTACAATTTACTCTCTCTCCCAAATATCAGTACCGCCCAACACCCCCCACTCAAAAAATTGTTTTGAATCCTCACACATATTTGTGAAATCGGAGGACGGCGGAACTCGTAGTGGCGGCGGCCGCGTGGTCTGGGAAAAAGGGGCGGCCGCTTAGTGTGATAAACGGTGAATCCTCACACATACATATTCTCTCTCTTCTCTCTCTACACACACACACACCTCCTCTCAAATCTACATGTTGGATGGAGGCGGGATTGGGGGGATACGTGGCGGCGGCGGCTCCACCGGAAATGGGGCAGATCTAGGGTCTGTGGGAGGCGGTGGGATGAAGGATGACGATGTGGGTGGTGGATCTGGTAGTGGTGAATGATTTTGAGGCCCGAATGTAGAGAGTGGTGGTGGTGGAGTGGATCTAAGATGTGGTGGTGGTGGAGGTCTCGGGGCATTCGGCGCCGCCGGTGAGGATGGTGGTGGTGGAGGTCTCGGGAAAGTCGGCGCCGCCGATGAAGATGGTGGTGGTGGAGTGGATCTCGGGAAAAATTGCATTGTGTGATTCTAGAAGCGTGTATATTATATTTTTGATGGAGGAATTGCATTTGTGGATTTTTTGAAGGTCACCTCGTACAGATCAAGCCCCTAAACCGGAGGTGATTACTGAGTTTTTTTGGTCTTGGTCTGTTTTTTCTAAGTTTTCTATTTTTATTGGATTTTTCTTGTTTGTGTGTTTGTTTTTATGGGTTTTTTGGTATGGGGAGTTAATTGCTCCATAAAAAATCAACCCAGTTGCTTAGTAGGTTTTTCTGGGTTTGCGTGTTAAATTTTGGATTTGTATATGTACAAAATCTATGTTTATATGCAATGTATTATGTAGGTATACAAAATATTTAATTTATATGCAATATATTTATGTTCTATGCAATGTGTGTATTGTATATGCAACTTATTTTCAACAATGTATTTTCACAACACTTATGAATTTATCTTGTACAATGCAATTTTTTAACAATACATTTTTTTCGATGAACAAGACATTTTTTATTATTACTTAACTAATTATTATTAAATTAAAGGAAGTAAATTAGAAGAATTATTTCAAATAATTGGATAAATTAAAAAATTAAAAACTACACATGTTTACTTTTGTTTTGGTTGAAAAATAAATAATAAAAAAAATCTCTTAATTAATTATTATTATTATAATTGTAACCCACAAAAAAGAAAAAAGAAAAGACAAGATAAGACATAAAGTAATGACAGGATATTAAAATGTGATTTGAAAAGAAAAGTTTTTGCAAATTTTGGTAAAGGCAAAAAGCAAACTCAAATCAAAATAAGGGCAAAATGGGTAAAATTTTGTAGTTAGTGGTTATAATTTTTTAGAATTGTAGCTCTCAGCTATTTTTTATTTTCAATTGTAGTTAACCGTCATTGCCCCGTCAAGTCGGGTTGTTTAACTTTTTATTTTATTTTTCGTAGAGAGATGATGTCGTTTCAATTATTAATTAAAAAAAATTAAAACACGACTAACATAAACAAAATCCGCCCAAATTTAAATTGAGAGAAGTGTATGTTCGCTATTGTCACCGTCATTTGCTTGTTGTCCGTCCACCAAGACACCCGATACTAAGGTATTATTTGATAATGAGAGACTTTATTAATTTTTTTTTGACAGAATATTGGAATAAATTGTTAATAAGGTAAATATTGATCATTTTCAATATACTAAAATTTTAAAGTATAAATTTATTTAGTTTTTTTTTGTTAAATTAAATTTTTTTACACTCTATATTGGATTATGGATTTAAGAAAAAGTGTTTAAATTGTTACCTTGATTTGAGCGGTTGTACAATGAAATCATTAATTAATTTTAAAGTGTATTTTTATTATAAAATATCAATAAAGTAGTAAATAAAACTTATTTAGATGCAAAAAATATATAAAAAAATCGAACCGATTAGTCCCCTCCTAAGTGCTAGGTTTTTCGAATCCGCCCGACTATCTACTTCTACACCATTACATGTAAAAGACCGTCTCATACGAGTTTTTGTCTTATTTTATGATCCTGAAAAAGAGAAGATTATATAATGAGAGTGCATTAAGGGATGAAGAAATTGCTCTAATCTTCAATGGAATTAGGAGGTCAACAAGAATTAGTGAAAAAATGGCTCACTTTAAGGGGGTTATAGCCAACGTGAACACCAAATACAACAATTTAGCAAGTGTTAAGGTTAAAAATTATTAATATATGAACATAAATGTGTTACTACATTAATAAAATAAGTACAAAACATGGAAAAATATGAATTAAACAGATGAATGTCAGAATAAGAAAACATACAAAAATAATCATATTTAATTGAAGATATAACCTTTTTCAATTTTTTTCTAATCTAATTAACTCTAACTTTAAACTTAATCTCAACCCTACATAAATAAAAAAAAAAATATACTCAACCTTACGTCTTAAATTCTAGGTTCTATAAATTTCAATTTTACAAGAATTGTTTCATTTTCCTTTTTTGTCTACTTATTATTTTACAATTTTCAATTTATTTGTCCTACCCTTTCATGCTTCTCTTTCTTCTTTCTTCTTCTTATTCACTGTTAAAATTATTTTTTGTTTTGCATGATTTTTTTTAATGTTCGGTTTTTTATTTTGCAGGTTTTTATTTTACATCTAATGTTTTAATGAAATAATTCTTCATTCTACATCAATTTTACAGTTCATGTCGATTTATTTGATTGTTATACAATTTGTGTCGGTTTATTTTTTATTTTTTTTGTTTTTGCAGGTAAATACATACTAAAATTTCAAATCTACTTTAATATGAAAAAATAGTTGCACGTTTCAATGTAAACAAATTGTATCTTTTAGTATAACAAATTTCATATTTTTAAAATGCACTAGGATGCACATGAGACTCACTCAATAAGAAATATCATAGGCAATACTACAAACAATAATAAACATACCATAAAGTATTATCATCAATACCACAAACAATAATCAGTAATATCACAAGCATTAATCAACATTAATAATACAACTAATAATCAATAATACCATAAACATTAATATATAATACCACAACCAATAATCTACAATAATATTAACCCCAGGGGTTGACCTGATGGTGTGAATTGAAACTTACGAATATGTTTCTCTCTACATCTCAAATTTAAAACTTCCAAAGTATGGTTCCTGAATTAGTCGATTCCTTGGCTAGATACTGAATTATAAAAAGAATATTTTAACACCTGCTAAAAAAAGTAGTATTAGAAGTTAGAACTAATTAGGCATCCCCATCGATCAACAACTACCTAGAAGTGGAACAATGGGTAGGTAAGTAGGTGGTACGCATTAGTTGACTTCTATCATTCAACATGTACATTGATTAATTGGCATTGATCTTCGAAATGCATAGAAATATAATTATTTGTTACTCCCTCCATCCTTATTTTTTATTATTCGATTAAGAAAAAATATGAGATAATAGTATTAAATAGTGTGAAGTGGGTAAAGTGAATTTGGTGGAGGAAAATAATAGTATTAAATGATGTAAAGTGGATTTAGTGGAGGAAAATAATAATATTAAATAGTATTGAAAGTTGATTTATTTCCTTTTTAGGAAAAGACCAAATAAAATTAAGACCGAAAAATGAACAATCTAAATTAGGACAGAGGAAATATAAAATATTTATTTGTTCAGTGGCTCAGAAAAAGAGTAGAATCTCTTACCTAAATTGGAATCAAATGCAAGTTGTAAGTAAAAAATTATGCAAGATATATTAATCAATATACAATGGTTTTGATTGTTTGATGAAACAAACGCTTTTGCGAGATTTCATTCCAGAAAGTCTTGTGAGAGAGAGATGGCATATGCTGCTGTAATTTCTTTTAAACACACAATTAAGCACCTTAAATATTCTAGTGATGTTTCTGTTGATCTACGAATCATAAGACCTGCATACGAGGAGGTGAAATCTTTACTAAAGCATTTCAAAGAAGTGGAGTTGAGAGGGAAGAGATATGTGAACGCCTTGGATGAAGGATTGAGGGAGGTACTAGACAAGTTTCTGAAGCGTATAAAACCACAAATTCAAACCTTAACCATTGGCATATGTGTAACAGAAAAGAACAAGTTTCAAGTCGGCATATGAGCATCAAGTCTAGCGGAGCTCCATCGTATCTGCCAGTTGAGATATGGGATATGAAAAATTTGGAACATCTTCAAATCATGGGTAGTGACCTACCGGATCCTTGTGGCAATCTCCTACCAAACCTCTTGAGACTTATAGGTTTGGGCTATCCCTGGAAATACATGACTATAACTGCTGCTTCATTGCCAAATCTTAGAGAGCTCAAGCTGCGAAGCTATGCCTTTCGAGGCCCAAAGTGGGATACAAAAGTTTACCATTTTTCAAAACTTGCTTTTCTCCTTATTGAAGACACTGATTTGGTGCAACTAAAAACACGACGTGGAAGTTTCCCAAAGCTTAAACACATAAGCATGAAACACTGTTACAAATTACAAGAGCTCCATCTTGAATATTGTGCATTGATCAATGCAACTAATTGGTCAAAAAGGTTAGCACATTCCGGCCGCTTTACACTACCTTTAACTTGTTTCTCTCTTTTGTACATTGCTGTAACGGCGTTGCATTGGTGGGACGTGCATCTCATCATACATTTACACACACCTTGTGCACTATACTAACATATATGTGTGTGTGTTTTAGCCAAATAGGCAGTGAGAAACCTTTGTTGTTTGTAAGAATCACAAACATTTAAGTTTGATTATCTATCTCCCCGTCACTCTATCTCACAATCTTAAGACTAGAGACTTAGCTATGATACATAGATTCTTTTAAAAATATCACAATGCAATATCGGATTTGCATCCTCCCCCTAGAAGGGGTTTGATTCTCGAATCTGCATATCCGGATGCCACTTGGAGAATTGGTAAATAATAAAATAAAATAAATTAACGCATACGACAATCAAATACGCAAATCCGGCTAGATAATTAGATATGACCATGTTATTAATCATTAGATATATTATATAATTGAACTTTACTATCTAATGTAACTTAAATTGACAATGTGAAACTCGTTATAAATTGGATTCATCATTATGATTTATATATTGTGTTGATGATATTTGAATTGTTGTTTTGTTACTTAATTAGATTAAATTATTGAATATTGTTAAGTTTTGAGGGAGAGAAAAATGTAAATTGCATACATTTTATTTTACAATTTTTTTAAAAATTTATACATGTTTAAGTGTTATATATATAAAATATAAATAAATAGACATACATCGCGGAGTTGCACCCTAATTTTTTTTAAATGTGTATCCAAGTATTCATATCGTATCGCCCTCGCACTCGCGTACCCGCATCCGTGCAACATAGAGACTTAGTTTTGTTACCCTATTTAGTAATTTGCGACTTAAATGATATATGTAATAAAGTTGCTTAATTATTCTTATGTTTTTTTTTGTTTTGGGAATTTCATATGCTGTGAATTAATTGAATTTATGCCCTTTTAATCAATTAAATTGTTTGGGACTCGTTTTTGGTTTCTCTATAGAAATATATTGTATCCTTGATGCATGGTATTTAGTGGAATAATATTTATATGGGTACGTGCGAATTGGTATACATGGCGAAGAGTTTGATAAATGATTATCTTAGTTTGAAAAATGATTATCATGGTATTTAGAGATTGGAAGAAACAGATATTTACAATCACTTGATACATATATATACATTTTCAATTTTTATATATTGGCTTTGATATTGGCTGAGACAATAAGTCAAATTGTTCTATTTTGATACATATATACCATGCTTAGTAATTTCTCATTTTTTCTTAATTCTTCATTTTTAGATTTTCAATTTGATTTTTCTTGAAAATAATCAATTTCTTTGCTAGAGTGTTCAAGATTTTAATCTATCCACAAATTTTTTGATTAACTAGATTATTCCAGAAATTTGAATCATTTTTTAATACTCCTAATCTTGTCATTGGTGATTTGATTTCCAGGACATTCTTAAAAGCATGGTGAATGGATTAATTTGAGCGGAGAAAATGATGGAAATGAGGCCACCGAATCATAGTTTACTTAGTGTCAGTCTCTTCTCCAATTGGAGACAAGATCAATAAGAATAATGTTGCTTATTTCCATGTCTTAGTTTGTTATTTTAGACTTTCACTATTTTGGTTAGTTTATTTAATTTCATGGGTTTTAATCCTTAAACATCTAATATTTGTACTGTTTTGAATTGGTCTCTTTCTTGTATTTTGAAAACAGTTTGATTTATATATTATTATGCAAAAACGAGAGTCTCTCTCAACGGTTTAGTGTAGTTCTTGCTTGATATTGGCTTCCATTCGCACAGAAAATGATCCAACAGTTTCTCGGGCTTCATTTGCATCATGTAGACTCTGATTGAGAAGTCAGTCAAGTTGTGTCTTTGCAAAATCAAACAACTTTGATCAGCACAAGGAAAATACTTATATTTTTTCATTTATCAACATCACATTAAATTTATTGCATGGAAGAATTTGTAGAGTTATACACGAGATTAGTAAAAAGTAATCATTCTTTATGAACTGCATATCTCTTAGGTACCACCAATCTGCAGTTAAAAATGTGCTTGTTTGATAAGCTCCAATACTAGTATGTCTCCTCATTTCGTCTCCAAAAACACACTCTTGCCAAGCTAATGGATATATGTGGACGAGGATTATGTGAATAATACCAAAGCTAAAATGTACTACCTTGCCATAATTAGACAAGATTCGAGTAGTAGAAGCTCCATAAATGCGCTTTTCTGAATTTCCAAAGCATGACTTTGTTTTCCTATGTCCTTCTATTAAAGTTTAGTTTTTGCTACTAGGATAATGATGTGAAAAGGTTTTACTAGGGTAACGATGATAAAAAAGTTGATTGACGTTGTGTTATTATATTACTATGATTGTACTGAGAGAATAAAAATGTAGATAATGTGAGTATATTAGAAAAGTAAAAGGAAGAATAGTAGTAGGTGATAAAAAGAGTAGTACTAGTAGGATTTAAAAATTCTTACTTTAAATCTTAAAAGTGCTGGAATTTGAGATTGTCGGTATAATCGCAAAATGAACATTATCCTTTGACAAAAACTTGTATGCAATATTGCATACAAGTGATATGTGCAATTGAGTTTTTTTTTTCTCGCGGTCAGGTAGAAGACGGATTAGGGCAGATTGTTGGCGGGCTAATGAGCTTTCTTCATCTTCTTCCATCGCGTGTCCGTCGGTCAGATTTATTCATCTTCCTCTTCTCTTCAGATTGCTGGCGAATCTCACGGGTTTTCTTCTTTCTCGTTCGTGCCCTAATTTTCTTTTTCGCTCTGATTATTGGATGAAATCAGGTTGTTCAATTTGATTTTTGGTGGATTCTGCGAGAAGAAGAGAAAATATGTATATGGTGTTTGGATTACCCCTAAACACAAAGTGTGTGATGAAATTCAGATCCTTCTGCAGTCTTTTCAAGATGTTCTGTAAATCTGTAATTTTGGACTGAGGATTTTTTTCACGTTTGTACTGGTTTTTGTTCATGTAGTAACATTCTTTTGCTCATATGATAACACTTTTTTTGTTCATGTAGTAACACATCAAATTGTTCTTTAAATATATAATTTTGGACTAGAGATTTCTTTTCGCTTTTGTACTGATTTTGTTCATGTGGTAACATGTTTTTCTTCATAGGGTAACACTTTTTGTTCACGCTGTTCTGTAAATCTGTAATTTTGGACTGAGAATTTTTTTTCGCGTTTGTACTGATTTTTGTTCATGTAGTAACACTCTTTTTCTCATATGGTAACACTTTTTTTGTTCATGTAGTAACACATCAAGTTATTCTTTAAATCTGTAATTTTGGACTAGAGATTTCTTTTCGCTTTTGTATTGGGTTTGTTCATGTGGTAACACATTTTTCTTCATAGGGTAACATTTTTTGTTCATGTAGTAACACATGTTTTTTTAGTAATATGTAACACTGTTCACATATCGTCGTAATACTATGTGAATACTCATGTGTTACCATATGAACAATAATGTGTTACCTTGTGACCGATGTTACTTTATGAATATTTATGTGTTACGATATGTTTTAATACGTGTTACGTAAGATATGAAGTTTTTTCAATATAACAATGTTGTAACACTTATACATAGATGTAGTAATACACAAAAACTTGACAAAAATAAAAAAATAAAAAAATTATGTGTTCAGTAGGAATTAAACGTGCGACCAAATTCATTAACAACAAACCTAAATCACTAGGCTACAGCCTACAACACATATTTGATAAAAATATCATTTTATAAATACATGTGCGCCCGCCCAACATGAAGCCCACAACCCACAACTCCTGCCCACCCTGCCCGCGCCCGTGCCCGACCCGCACCCGCCCCTGATGACCCGCGAGTTTTATCTCATTTTTGTCTTATTTATATTGTATTGCACATAACACTAGTGTGCAATATTTCACACAAGACTTTCTCTTATCCTTTTAGATGGATACCACGAATGTAGAATATTATAGCTCATGGGCTAGCCCAACTAATTTGCTTCAGGCGACATTGTTTCATCTTATTTTTCGACCATTTCGGATGCAATTGCAGAATCTGTTTTAGCAGACTCTATAACTATTTGGTTTAATATATGACAAAAATTCATATGAGATGATCTCATGAATGAAATGGGGTACAAACTAGTTAGCACAAATCATATCCATTCTTTTCAAAATGTTAAAGTGTCATGATCAAATTATACACTCTCTCACCGTGAGATAGTCTCATGCAAGTTTCCGTCTCTATATATGTATTTTTTTTCCTGTAAAAACATGTAGTATATAGAAGTGGAGTGATGCTTGTGTGCACCAATTGCACAAGATGCAATTGGTTTAATTGGATTCAATTTTAATTTGGATGAATCATGAACCCTAAACCCTATACGCTAAACTTAAACCCTAAATCATGAACTCTAAACCTTAAACCATGAATCATTCGGGTCGGGTGAACCATGAACCACTCCGGTCGAGTTCGGTTGGGTTGGGTCTGGGCCGAGAAAAAAAAATTAATTGCACCAATTTAGGGTGCACACAAGTATTTGTAATAGAAGTGACTATAGTATAAAATGAATTAAAAAGAAAATTATGATTATGTTTATAGAATGGAAGGAGTATTGGAAAATAACATTTTTTTATTATTAGACAGAACTTGAGGCCAGATGGTGGCTGGAACTTGAAACATCATTTTTAAGTACACATTATTAGAATATCATAAGCAATCGCAGGAGTAGGCGCATCATGCAAACCCAAAATTTAACAGTGGGTTGCAAGAGAACATCCATATATCAGTTTCTAAATATTCTATAGAATTTTAAAAAACACAAAATATTGTAGAAATGTTTCAAATATAAAGGCAAATTCTTATGAGTCATGAGTATGCATGATTCAGATGTATTTTTAAATGTTACTCCCTCCGTCCCAATATTTAATTAATGAACTCTTTCTATTTTTTATTTTTTTTATCCAAATCTTTAAAGAACATTTCCTAAAATAGACATACTCACTTTATCATTTTATCATATAAAATACTAATAAATAATTATTTCTACCTCCAACACTTTATCACTATTCTCATAAATCCTTATGAACAATAAGAGCTCATTAAAGAATGGGACGGGGGTAGTATTAATTGTTTTCACTGAATAATATTAATGTATTTATTAACCAATATTAATTGGTATTAGATGTATCCATTAAACAGTGCATTGATCAATATTGATTGTTTTCACTTAACAAGTTGTTTCTATTCAATAGTATCAATTATATATAGAGATGACAATTGACGCATTAGAGCATCCCCATTCATGTACCCACTCTCAGGTACAAATTTTTGCTACATCAGCTGCCACGTCAAAAACAAATTATATCTATCAATTTACTCCTCTACTCCCCAATCATCTCAGGTTCAAATGTTACTATTCAAGGACCCCACTATCCACATCACCTAATTCATTCAATATTTATTTAATTCAATAATTTTTAACTTTATTCTATTTTTATATATTAATTTGTATAAATAATAAAATAAAATAAATATTTATAATTAATATTAAATTTTTAATTAAATAATTTTAAAATGTATTTTTCATGAAAAAATATTTTTTGTACAAAATTCTTATAAGTAAATTGCACACTTTTATTGAGAATTGAAAAATGAGTACAACAAGTTAAAATAAACCACAACAACACATGAAAAGAAAGCGATAACTAAATTAAATTTTGCATCTAATTCTGCTAACGTGCCCAAATGTGCTCAATCAAGTTTAATCGAAGTTGCTGATGCATTTGCTTATCATGTAGTTGAGCTCGTCTCTTGCTGTATTTTGTAAATCCTCCGACGGGGTCTTGGAATATCTCCGAAATTGTATTATTGATATCATTCGGTTCCTCCGACCAGTTGGATGATGTATCCCCCTCATCTTCAATTATCATGTTATGCAAAATGATGCATGTGTACATGATATCCTTCAAGTTATTCTGATATAAAAAACGTGAGGGTCCTCGAATCATCGCCCAACGAGCTTGTAAGACACCGAATGTCCGCTCGACATCCTTTCTTGCAGCCTCTTGCATTTTCTTAAACAAAGTTCTCTTAGGATCACTCGGACACTGAAAACTTTTGACAAAAGAAGCCCATTCAGGATAGATTCCATCCGTAAGATAGTATCCTCTAGTATATTGTCTATCATTCACTGTGAAGTTAATATCTGGGCTAATCCCTTTTAAAACGTCGTTGAAGAGAGGCTTTGATTAAGCACATTGATATCATTGTTGGATCCTCTTAATCTGATTGAACAATCCATTAAAGGCACCCATAAACTTTTGCACCGAGTTGTTGGGGTTATACGTGAAAGTATGCTTTTACATGTTATCCCAACACGAGTAATAGTGCATTTTTAAAAGCTACCATGGTCTCTCTGGGCAGTTTGCAGGTCAATTTTTGTTGTAATCTGCAGCAATTCTTATCCACATGGCATCCATCTTCTGAGCATTGCCAACAATGGAATCTTCACTGACATTCACCCAACTCTGTGCAAGAATCTCATTTTCTAAACTGGTGTACCTTATAGCATAAGTACGACTCTTTGGTTCTCCATCATTAGTATCTTCACTTGCATCTAAATTAATGGAATCGATGCCCAGTGGGACCTTCGTGTATCTCCCTTAGGATGGCTTGCCCTTGTTCTGGTGTGATACACCGAAGTAGTGGAACGCTGAAGCCTCGTTTATACAACTCGTTGTTGATCATCGTATAGCACGCGACTCATAATTGCAACTACCGAGCTTGAATTCTGTCTTGCGGCAAGAGACCATTTGTCAAGTATTCATGATGGGTGTCATCCAGTTCACTATCGGGGTTTCTAGGGTCGCGACCACTGTATGAGCAGTGGAGGGGTGGGAGAGCTTTGTGATGGTGACATCCTTCATCTCTGTTGGCCCCTCTGAAGTCGCTAGCCGTGCTACATCATCGGCTCGTGAATTTCGATCCCTCGAAACTAATTTAACGTGGATTTGTTTGAATTTCTGACATAGTTCCTTGACCACCTCTTGGTAGGCCACCATTCTATCGTCTCGGGCTTCATATTCCCCAGAGACTTGACATGCCACGAGCTGAGAGTCCATGTGTACCTGCAGCCTCTTGATGCCCATTGTTGTTGACATCTCCAGGCCACTGATGATTGCCTCATATTCGGCCTCGTTTGTTTGTCGCGGGGAAGTCAAAAGTGATGGCGTTCTGAAATGAAATGCCCTCCGGACTTATCAGGACTACCCCAGCACCTGACTTGTGGGAAGTCGCTAATCCATCTATGAATAACTGCCAAGGCGGACTGGTTGAACTGTTGGCCTCTGAAGATAAGGTAAGTTCAACAATAAAATCGGCTAGTGCCTGAGCTTTAATTGTCGGCCGAGTTGCATACATTACCCCATATTGTCCGACCTCAATATCCCACTTGAGGTATCGACCTGTTGTGTCAGGTCGGTGGAGCACATTCCTTAGAGGCAGGGAAGTAAGAACTTCGACTTGATGGTCGAAAAAGTATGGTCTCAACTTCCTTACACTCATAACTAGTGCATATGCCAGCTTTTCTAGTAATGGATAGCGCTGCTCGGTCTCGTTCAGCGTTTGGATAACGAAATAAATGGGAAGATGACTCTGACCTTCTACCCGGACGAGCACTACACTTAGCGCTGTTTCTGAAGCCGCAAGATATAGAAAAAGTTTCTCTCCTGGGACAGGTTTAGATAAAATGCTCATGTCTGCCAGATAAGCTTTGATTTTATCAAGAGCTTCCTGGATTTCTGGTGTCCATTCGAACTTTGATTTCTTCCGAATCGTGTCGAACATTGGCTTGCATTTATCCCCCATTCGGGAGATGAACCTATTCAAGGCGGCTAGGCAACCTGTCAGTTTTTGCACCTCTTTCACACTTCGAGGTGCCCCCATATCCAGAATGGCCTTGGCCTTCACTGGATTCGCCTCTATTCCTCGTTTGCTGACCAAATGCCCCAGGAACTTCCCCGATTCAACTCCAAAATTGCACTTTTTGGGGTTGAGTCTCATGTTGAACTTCCTTAAGATATCGAAAGTTTGTGCCAGGTGGGTGAGATGATCTTCCCTCTTCAGGCTCTTGACGACTATGTCATCCACATAAACTTCTACCGACTTGCCAATTTGGTCAGCAAACATATGGTTGACCAATCTTTGGTATGTAGCCCCCGCATTTTTCAGGCCAAATGGCATTCTCTTCCAAAAATAGAGGTTCTTCTCTGTTAGGAATGAGGTGTGTTGCCGATCTGGTTCGTACATGGCTATTTGATGATAGCCTACGAAGGCATCCCTGAACGACATCATCTCGTGACTAGCCGTGTTGTCTATCAGGTGGTCAATGTGAGGCATGGGGAAGAAATCCTTTGGACAAACCTCGTTGAGGTCGGTAAAGTCAATACAGAGTCGCCAGGTTCGGTTCGATTTTTTCACCAACACTGCATTAGCCACCCATTGTGGCTGGTCGACCTGCATAATCAGGTCGGTATCCAACAATTTCTTCACCTCTTCGGCGAGTGCGGCATATTTTTCTGGACCAAATTTGCGCCTTTTTTGGGCTATCGGCCTCCGAGTTGGGTCAATATGCAACCGATGGCATGCGACTTCTGGATCGATGTCAATCATATCTTTGTGTGACCATGCGAATACATCCAAGTTCTTTTTGAGAAAGTCGATGACTTCCCCCTTCAGGTCGTCTGGTATCTTGGAGCCTATCATGACTTCTAGATCTGGCCGAGCTGGGTCTATTTTGACTTTCTCGAGCTCTTCCCCCGGGATGACTCTTGATCCATCTTTCCGGGGATCGTCAATCTCGGCCTCGAGTAGGAACTCCTCAGGTTCCGGCCCCATTCTTGGGTCGAGGTCGTTACGGCTTCTCTTCTTGTTCGCTCTCTCATTATTCAATTCTTTACATTGTGTTTCACTATCTATTACAAATATTTATTTGCTAGATACTAATGCTGAATTGAAACCAGACGAAGAATAAACCAAACAACCTCCTGCATAAACTTGGTCGCCCTTGACGGTGCCGACCAACCCACTCTTGGTGGGGAATTTTACACATAAATAAAAAGTTGAGGACGCAGCCTCGAACTCATGTTCAAAAGGCCTCCCAAGAAAACTGTTATAGGAACTCGAGAGGTCGATAACAAGGAAATCCAAAAGCCTAGTGGCCCTAACCTTATCATCTAGGGTAGACACTAATTCGACAGCTAGACGAATCATGCCAGTTGGCTTCACGGTCGCATCTCTGAAGCCTTTTACTACGTGGTCGCATGGGGTGATGTAAGCATCATAATCGCCGAGCTGGTCTAAGGTCTTCTTGAAGAGGATGTTACAGAACGCCCCTCCATCCACCAGCAAACGGTATACAGTGGTACCCATGATGTTAGCCTTGATCACTAGGAGGTCGACATTCGGGTAGATTATCCCAGCTTTATCTTTTTTGCCGAACTCGATTTTGTCAGTTTCCTCTGCTATCGTGAAAACGGGCAGTACCATTTTCCTGGCATTCTCCATCTCTCTGATATCGGCCTTTATTCGCCGATTGGACGAGGTCGTAGAAGAAAGTCCCCCTACTGCCCTAAGTGGAGAAAGGGTATGTATGACACTACCTCCCGCATCCTCAGGCATAGGTGGGACGGGTCGCTTTCTCTGGGTCTATTCCGCCTGCCTGGGACGATTGCCTTGTTGGCGACCTCGGGGATTAGGCTCGTGGTTCCCTTGAGGTCGTTTGACAAATTCGTCCAGCAACCCATCTTCATACAACCTCTAGAGTTGGGGGAGTAGATATCTGCATTCGCTCGTGTAGTGACCCGCCTGTTCGTGGAAATGGTAGAACTTGTTAGGGTTCTGCTTGCCCTTATTCTTGACAAGGCGAGGTGGGAGGAGCAGCTCCCGTCCTCTGATCTGGGTGTAGACATGTCCAGGTGTCATGCCTAATGCTTCCATCAGCTTCACTGTAATGTTTTCTTCGAATGGCTTGAAGCTGTCGGGTGCCTTGTAGAGATCCCTGGTTTTCTTGAAACTCTTCTTTGAATCCACGACCTCCTTATTTTCTGAGAGTCGGGATTCCAGCAGTTCCGACGTATGGATCAGGTCGCTAGCCCACCTTCAGAAGTCGGCATAGCTAGCTGGGTATTCGGCGGTCATGCGTCGCAATAACTTGGTCCTTTTCCTGAGGCCAGAGACGGCCCCAACAATTTTGCCTCATCCCCTATGGGATCCCCCTCAAGGATGAGTTTGTCGATCCTTTCAATGTAGGATCGATCCGACTCTGCTTTCCCTTGCTGAGTGTTCATGAGGTGCTGCCTGGTCGCAGGTCGGGGTGCCAGTGCTGTGAAGTGGGTCAGGAATAACCTAGCGAGCTGTTCAAAAGTGTCCACCGAGAAAAACGGCAATGAGGTGAACCACTTATGAGCCTGGTCGCTTAACGTCAGTGAGAACAACCGGCACTTGGTAGCGTCGGATGCCCCCATAGAGACCATGTAAGAATTATATTTCGCCACATGGACCCTTGGGTCCGAGTTTCCACTGTAGCGATCTAAAGTCGCTATGCTGATTTTTCTCTGGGTAGGCGCCAGAGTCACCATAGCCCCGAGGGGAGAATCTGGGATGACGAGGTTATTGTCTGTCCCCGTCGGCCCATTTTAATTTTCCACTCGTTCGAGAAGTCGCTGGACCGTCCGGGTCAGCGCCGTGACCTGAGCATCGCGATGATCCCTAGCCGGGAAAGCCGCCGGAGGATCGCCGTGGTGGATAGCCGAACCCCTCGGCAATTCATCGTGGTGTATGTTCAGAGCCAACGCGAGGTCGCGCTCCACCTGATCAGCACGCCGAGGCTTGGACTGGGCCTCATCCTCGACGACCATCGGGATCTTTTGAGCCCCTAGATCTCCAAGACGGTTGAACACATTGTCCGACCCTGCCGGTTTTTCCAGGAGTCGACGATTTTGGACGATAGCGTGCTTCTCCGGGTCATAGGCCAGTTGGCCCGCTGACCGTCCCTTTTCGAAAAGGGTCGCCTTACCCTTAGAGGTTCCGGCGTTTTGGACAGTCTTTTTGACTGGAGGTTGCCCCTCCTCGCCGTCGAAGGCAAGATGTTTCTTGTTGAGAACGGTCATTACGACCTTGGCATCTTCTGGTGTTTGAACTAGGTTCCACCAGTTTGGAGTGACCGCCGGGGTTGTGGGGCGGGTGCGATGTGAGCTTAGGAAAGCTTTGACACCATCACGGGCGTCTGTTTCGTGTCCGGTAGCATTACCTTGGTTGATCGTCATTACCACAAATGAGTGAGATCAAGTGGGTTCTTTTAGAAATGTATGGACAATTCTAATAGAAATTCCCACAGACGGCGCCAATTGTTGTGCCCAATTTATGTTTTCCGGCCAACAAACAATAAACAATCAATATTTGGACTATCAAAACAAGTAAAAATATGAAGTTTGATTACCTAGTTCGTCTGTGAATAAGACTACGTCTGGGGGCGACCAAGCCAGATATAATTCACCATAATTTCTGCCTAGAATGCTAAGATTTTTCAACCTCTTACAATGAAGATGTGGTTGAAAAGAAGAGCCTTGACCAGAAGATGGCGTTCCACACTCCTTATCAGTGCTCGTTCCATCGATACTAGCTTTTCTAGACAAATTGGAAGTCATCCCTAGTGCTCTCGGAGGACTTATTCCGTATAGAGGATTTGGTATGTAGGGATGTTGATACATTTCTGGAGGATGCATGTAGGGATAGGTTGGCATGTAAGGATTCGTGTGATGGCTAGGATGAAATAAAAAATTGTGGGGACGAATGTTTGGGTTTTGAGGATGAACATTGAAATTTTGAGGAGAGGTAGTGGAATTTTGGGGACTTATATATGAATCTTGAGAAAATGAATTCTCTTCTTAATTGGAAGGTCCAAACCAATTTGACCAAGAATTATTATTCATTTTCGAATTTCGAGTTGTTACAATTTGAAAGAGAATTGTAGATGTAATGGAAGGGTGTTTGAAAATAGTTGTGTAAAAATCTATTTATAGAGTAAAATAATAACGGTAATATTTTTCAAAAATTATACCTATATGTGTATATATATTTGTGTGTCCAACGGCTACTCTTAAAAAATATATATGAAACAAAATATTATTTTGCAACGGTATAAAAAATGAGATGGATATATATGTTTGTCCAAAAATGAGATATGATGCATATGCATATATATGTTGATGTTATAGGACCCACATAAAAGGTGATATATAATGGCTATATTGTATAAAAATAAAAATAAAGACAAGATAGGACCCAAGATTCAGCAGTCTTTTCTCATTTGAACCCGTATCAATTAATTGATGCACAACCTTATCTCTCCTCAATTGCACCCACTCTCTCATTTGTGTACCCAGGTTTAATTGTGGTCCACGTCAGAATTTGAGCTACCGTTGGGAGTGCTCTTAGGGACGGTTTAGGCCAATCCCAAGAACCGTACGTCCAACCAAGAAAATGAGGATCTAGAGAATGCCCCGTCTCGTGCGGACGCACTGGATCAACCTGCCATGCTGCACTTGATTATTTGTTATTTAAAAAATTGATTTGAAATTTTGAAAATACAAATTATATTCATTTTGACATTAAATAAATTCAAATTCAGAGGCATATAATTTTTTATATTAAGGTTTTATATTCATCAAACATTTTAAAAGATGACATATGTAATATATATACACACAAACATATATTGATTAATATAAAAATATGTTAATGTGTATATAAATACATGTATATAATAATAATATTAAATATAAGAGACACACTTGCGTGAGACGGTCTTGCGGTGAGATGGAGTATAATTTGGGCATTGTCACTTTAACACTTTGAAATGGGTGAATGTAATTTGTACTAATTTGTACTCCGTATTATATGAGTTTTTGTCTCATATAGTGAGTCTTAAGGTAAGTTCGTGGGGCCGGAACTATAAAATGGTTTAATTTTCCTATTCCAGTTTTCGTATTTTATTGGTGTTTTATCCTATTGAGCAAGGGTGTAGAAGTCAGAAGTCGGTAGTCGGGCGGATTCGGACCGCCTAACGCGTAGGCCGCCTAGGTGGGAACTAGTTGCGGACTAGGTGGTCCGACTTTTTTTAAAAAAAATTACAAACTAAATTAACATAAATCCAAACAAATTGTCCAACTTCAACTAGATAATTAATTAATTATGACATATCAGTATTCAAAACGAAAAGACGTAACAATTTAAAAATTAACATAAACTTCAAAAGAATTAATTGAAAATAGATTTACATATAGTTATAAATTTTCTCCAGCTCAAAAGTTAGAATATTGACACTGCTCATCTCGACTATGTTGTGTAATGTTTCAAATTTGAATCTTTTTTTATTACTAAATGTTGGTTTTTTTAAAAAATAAAAAAATAAAAAATCCGCCTAGTCGGCCACTTAGGCGGCGCCTAGCAGCAGAAATAATTTTTCGCACAGATTTAGCCAAAATTGGGTCGGCCAACGGCAGCCTGGGCCGATTTTTACAACCATGATTTTTAACATATGGACTCAAAATAAGATGGTTCGTTGTATATTTTTTTATTATTCCACGTGTCATCTATTCATATTATGAAATATAAAGTGAAACACAAATTGTAAAACAAGTGATCTCATTCTAAACACATGCCGAACAAGACATGTTCAATATGGGTCCAAATTTAATCCTAAATTAAGTGTACGGTGCAATTGAATTTTGTATTTGCTATCCTGCAGGTAGGCTTGGCAGCGGGGCGGGAAATCCCAGTTTCCCGCGGGGATCCGCCCCGATCGGGGCGGGGAATCCCCGCGAAAATTCCCTGTGGGGCGGGGATGGGGAATTTTTTTCCCCCGTAGGTCGGGGCGGGGCTGGGCTGGGGATAGCATTCCCCGCCCCGTTCCCCGCGGGGCCCCGAATTAATTTTATAATTTAAATTAATATATATAATTATATATACATATATATATATAATTAAATAATATTTTTTAAAATTCTATACTCTAATCTTGAAATTATAGTTTCCTAATATATATTTTTTGAGGAGGAGCTTGACATGGATGCAAGTGAAACGGAGAATTGAAGTTGTTTAATTATGAGAAAGAACAAATAAGATAAACAATAAGCTATTTTTTATTTTTATTTATGTTGTATGCTTAGGGGGGTGTATTCAATTGGGATTCTATTGGATTTTCTTGGACTTTAAAAAGTTTGTGGATTTAGAAAATCCATAGACTCCATGCAGAGTTTGGCTGACTTTTTTTATTAATTTACATAGATTTTCATAGACTTGACAGAATTGTGGAATACACTTTTTTTATTGATTTACATGGATTTCCATAGACTCCGGCGCTGGAACTATTGATGCAAATGTATATGGAACACACTTGTATATATAAAAAAAAAACCAAAATATATTAGTTCCAAAAAAAATACATTATTATTCATCATTATTATTCTCATCTTCATTCCCATCATCTTTATTTCCATCACCATTATACCTCGGCCTCATTTCCCAAATAGCATTGACAATACTCGTTCTCCATGCATTAGCTTCCAATCTTTGTTGTAGTTGCCTTTGACAAAGCAATTCCGTTCTTTGTTGTAGTTAGCTTCCGTACTTGTTTAAATAGAAAAAGATTACTTGTTTAAATAGAAAAGTATTACTTGTATAAATAGAAAAGTATTACTTGTTTAAAAGAAAAGTATTACTTGTTTAAAAGAAAGATACTTGTTTAAAAGAAAAGTATAACTTGTTTAGATGAAAAGTATAACTTGTTTAAATAGAAAAGTATTACTTGTTTAAATAGAAAAATATTACTTGTTTAAATAGAAAAGTATTACTTGTTTCAATAGAAAAGTATTACTTGTTTCAATAGAAAAGTATTACTTGTTTAAAAGAAAAGTATTACTTGTTTAAAAGAAAAGTATAACTTGTTTAAATAGAAAAGTATTACTTGTTTAAATGAAAAGTATTACTTGTTTAAATAGAAAAATATTACTTGTTTAAATAGAAAAGTATTACTTGTTTAAATAGAAAAGTATTACTTGTTTAAAAGAAAAGTATAACTTGTTTAGATGAAAAATATAACTTGTTTAAATAAAAAAGTATTACTTGTTTGAATAGAAAAATATTACTTGTTTAAGTAGAAAAGTATTACTTGTTTAATAGAAAAATATAACTTGTTTAGATGAAAAGTATTACTTGTTTAAAAGAAAAGTATAACTTGTTTAGATGAAAAGTATTACTTGTTTAAATAGAAAAGTATTACTTATTTAAATGAAAAGTATTACTTGTTTAAAAGAAAAATATTACTTGTTTAAAAGAAAAGTATAACTTGTTTAGATGAAAAATATAACTTGTTTAAAAGAAAAGTATTACTTGTTTAGATGAAAAATATTACTTTTTTAAGTAGAAAAATATTACTTGTTTGAATAGAAAAATATTACTTGTTTAAGTAGAAAAGTATTACTTGTTTAAAAGAAAAGTATTACTTGTTTAAAAGAAAAATATAACTTGTTTAGATGAAAAGTATTACTTGTTTAAAAGAAAGATATAACTTGTTTAGATGAAAAGTATAACTTGTTTAAATAGAAAAGTATTACTTGTTTAAATGAAAAGTATTATTTGTTTAAAAGAAAAATAAAACTTGTTTAGATGAAAAGTATAACTTGTTTAAATAGAAAGGTATTACTTATTTAAATGAAAAGTATTACTTGTTTAAATAGAAAAATATTACTTTTTTAAATAGTTGTTTAGATGAAAAGTATAAATTTTTAAATAGAACAATATTACTTGTTTAAATGAAAAGTATTATGAAGGTTTTTTTCTTCTGACCTTTCGTCTTTAGAGTTCTCTAAGAGAATACGTAGAAATCTCTGGTTGTTAGAAGATATTTTGGAGAGTGAAATATGTTTATATTTTTGAAAGAGAATCAATGAAAATCCATAGAGTATTAAAATCCATAGATTGTTTAATACCTAAAGATTTTTTAAGACTTTTTAAAATCCGTATTGAATACCTCAGGATTTTTAAAGACTTTTGAAAATCCGGATTGAATACCCCCAGACTTTGAAAGTCTAAAAAAATCATACAGACTCCACAACCAATACACCCCCGTTAATTTTATATTTCGAATTTTTGTTGATGTTGATGTTGAACTATTTTTTAATTTTTATAGATGTTGTTTAATTTGTATTTTGAATTTTTATATTCGTAATAAAATTGTGAAAATTAGATTTTTATAATTAAAAAAAAAAAAAAAAAGTGGGCGGGGATTCCGAATCCTCATGAGGATGAAATTCCCGTGGCGGGAATGGGGCCAATTTTTCCCCCAAATGGTTCATGGGGAATTCGCTCAAATTGCCAATTTGAGGGGGCGGGGATGGGGAGTTGTCAACAACCCGCCCTCCCCATTGCCAAGCCTATCTGCAGGGCAATGCCTAACATTATTTTATTATGTTGTATATGTCTTAATATGTTATACAGTACAACATATTAAAGCCAATAAGGTAGCATATAAAACCGTGCAATTGGGGCACAGTTATTTCTTAAAACATAATTTTACTCTTTTATATATGAACCATAAAAGGGGTTAAAGGAATAGAATTCCACGCACTAGTAGAAAGAAATTTAGGGCATGACTTATGAGTCAAGAGTATTCATTACTCCATGCACTCTTGTTTGACTAATTCCAAGTATGAAATAAAACATTGGTCGATGAATTCAACAACAAAACTCCAATCACAAAAGTTGACTCCAAGTCTTCCCCCTCGGAATTTCCAATACCATTTATAAATCAATACAAATATTCACAAAGCATTCAACAAATAATTATCTTCACATATTTTCATCAAGAACAACCATGTCTACACCATTGCAGTAAGTACTATCCTCTTTAATTCAAAACTTGAAAATAGTCACAAAGTTAATTTTCGTCTCTAAAAAAAAAACATTTTTTTTGTCACAAATTAAGACTTATGATATTTTATTTAATATATTTGCAGATACTACAACTCTATACCTCCAGTGACAAAGATATATGCTGTGGCATGTTTAATGACTACTGCTGCATATGAGTTGAACCTTTATGACATAGAAAATATTGCACTTATCTACTCTGATGTTTTTAAGAGGTTTCAGGTGTTTATTTTTATTACTCATTTCATGATTATTTAAATTTATTAATTATTTAGACTCTATATTTTATTTTTCAATTTAATTTTGGTATATATATATGCAGATTTGGAGGCTGATCACGCCGGTCTTCTTCATCGGATCATTTTCCTTAACTTTTGCTTTTCGCCTCTTAACAATGTATATATATATATATATATATATATATATATATATATATATATATCCTGTAATCTCTGATCTATAAGTTATACACAAAAACTTGTAACCTGTTTGGTGAGCTCGATTTTTTTAGTATAACTGTTATGTGAAAAACCATCACTGTTATGCGCAAACACAATTACTGTTATGCACAAAAATTTTCAAGGTTTAAAAAATACTTTATATTTTTAAATAGCGAAATGTTTTATGCATAATAATGATAGTTTTTACATATAATAGTGATAGAATTCATGTAAACCTGGTTCACTAGAGTGTTACTCTAAATAATATATTTAGAATGTATTTTTTTTAGGGAAAAAAAAATTTTATATTCATTAGGTGCACCGTGCAACTTAAGTGCATTTTTAAATAGTATTAATAATTTTACTGAAGATTATTAATTGATCAGTATTAATTCTTTTTATTGAACAACATTAGTTATTTTCATCAAAAAGTATTACTTTTGTACAATTGGTGTAAAAGAGAGTTCCGGCCCTTTCAAGCATATATATGATCAATTCTTGTTCAAAATATATGTCATATGTGAATTATTCTCATAAACGTCAAATTTTAAATAATGAAGAGTAGGTCTAGTGTGAAAATTTGCATGTATGAAAAACTATAAATCGCCCTAAATTATGATATTTTGAGTCGGGTAAACCATCTACACCCTAAACACTAAATAATGAATTATAAATCATAACATATTCGGGCATGGTGAACCATGAACCACTCGAGTCGAGTGAACCATGAAACACTCGACTTTGTCTTACCTTCACCATATACAGAATTTGTGTGTAAATAAAAGTTTTTCATGTATGCAAATTTTCATACTAGACTTTGTCAATAATGAAACCTAGCTATTACCAATTGGTTTTATATATCACAAGTCGAATTGGCCAGTCGTGTTATGTTACAGGATCCCAAATTTCAACAGTTCTTGAGAGGATTAATTATATTATTTTGATTACTTTAAATAAAATAGCAAAATCATAAATTTGCAATTGCAATACTTTGTAGATTGCTGTATGGAGTTCAGTTAGAGAGGGGGCCTTTTGACAAGCGCACAGCAGATTTAGTATGGATGTACATATTTTCGGCATTCACACTATTGGTAATTATTTATTTATTTTGTCTTTCTTTGCAACTTATAATTTTATAGTCAAGAAATTATAACTTGTTTTAAAATAACGTTAACATTTTCAATTTTTGGCAGATTAATTTACTATATATATATATAAGAATAATCCTCCTAAGAAACTTGTTCACCATATCAAATTGAATCCATACTAATACCATAACATTCATTCACTGATACCACTATTCTTATAGATTGATACCATAACCTTTGCGCACACAAGTAATATTTATTATATTAATTTATAAATATAATAATATTAATTTTACCTAAGACTGATGACTATATTTAATTGAACTGGAGATTGATTTTGTGATTTATCCTTGAATTTAGGTAATTGCAGGCATTCCATATTATTGGGATATATATTTCACAGGACCATGCATTGTTTATGTGATGTGCTATATCTGGGGCCGAGAGTTCCCAAACGCTCGTGTCAATATTCATGGCCTATTCGAGTTGAAGGTATGTAAAATATTTGCTCCATAAAATGTTAGTCAGTTATTTATTAATTATTATACCAAAACGATAGATGGCCTTAACATAATTAATTTAATTATTTGAATCACTGGTGTGTATTATTGTTTAAGTCAAGCGTGTCTGGCTAATAAACTTTGATCCTGCAGGCAAAATTTACTTTGATCTTATTGCAATTTTATTTTTATGGAAAATCAAATGGTTAAAAACAAAATTTTAAACGGCATATACCTATTGAATGTTGGTTTTTTTTTTTTTTTGATCAGCCAAAAAATAAAACTTCATTAAGTAACAAGTGAGGTACAAGGGGTACACCCTCCCTTACATATGAAGAAAATCAGATTCTAGAACCATAAGTCCTAAGCTTAAACATTCTAAATTCATGTCGATATACAAAAAGGATTAGTTCGCCAAATCACAAAAGGAATCTCCCTATCTTTTGCCTTTTTAGCCGTGATCCACGACCAAGTTCTTGCAATGATTTCGTTTGAGATTCTTGTTACATCCAATTCTTTCCTTTCGAACACCCACTCATTTCTTTTCGTCCAAATGGTCCAAACTACGCCTATCCAAATAGAGGAAGCAATGTTACCTTTACGGAGAGGCACGAACATAGCACCATGTTGAAGAAAGTTTATGAACGTATCTTCATGAGGAACCATGTTCACTTGACTCCACTTGTAGATGTTGCTCCAAATTTGTGACGAAACTTTACATGTGAAAAATAGATGAGATGTTGTTTCATCTACCTCCCCACATAAAGGACACGAAACATCGCCATTTTCATCGGTGATCTTTCTTTTCTTCAAGTTGTCTCTCGTTGGTAGTCTTTGCTTGAGAATCTTCCAATTGCTTGAGCTCGTTTTGGTGTTGCACTGCCCCATAGGTTCTTGAAAGTCTTCCTTCTTGTACGATTTGTTTCCGGATCAGCAGTTCAGGCCATCAATTTGTAAGCCCTGTTCGTCGAAAATATGTCATTTGTTGGTTGTTTAATCGTATTACTTCTATAGAAAATGTAATATTGTATGAGTTGGTCTCCCATAAATCAGGTCTATCAGGTAGTTCTATGCTAATAACTTGAATTATTTGACCAATTTCATTTATTTTCAACATATTTTTCTAAACTACTAAACTTGATGTTAGTTGTTATACCAACTGTACCATTTTGTTTGGCTTTCTAGAAAAAAAAAAATTGTTTCAAAATTATTTTGCACTAAAATAAAAGAATTAAACACTTTTACCATTATAACTGCTTTTGTAATAATATTAATTTAAATAACTGTGGAAAAAAAAAGATACATATATATATATTTCTTATTATTTTAATAATTTTATTCATTTGTATGAAATGGGTTTGGATCCCGTGCTCAACAGGATAATTCTGTGCATTAAAATTGCATTGTTTAATAGTGTATTTTTTAACTGCACGACACAATTCTGTAATGCATTGAATCCAATTATTGTTATAAAAATGTACGATTTTATTGCATAGGATGATTTGTACAATACATGATTCAAATTCGTGTGAAAGATATAAAAACTACAAACAAGATGAGATGGATTCCTGGTGGACCCGTATCATTGATTTTGCAATTATGTAATAAATTAGAGCATTAAAATAAACATAGAAAATTAAAGCAAATAACGTAATTTGATTATTATGTTTTTGCAGGGGTTTTACATGCCTTATTATATGCTTACAGCAGACGTGCTACTTGGAAACCCTTTAAAACACGGTTTTATGGGCATTGCTGCAGCCCATCTCTATTATTTCCTATCGGTGCTCTATCCACTTTCTTCCGGAAGGAACTTCTTTAAAACTCCTAGGTGGGTGTATCCTTTTTAAATATAAATATATAAATAATTACTCTAGTATGATTTACATGTTTATTATTTTGGCTAATTAATTATACTGCCAGTTGAAGTTGGAAGCATTTTTTATAAAGTTGGTTTAATTCAATTTTTTCCAAAAAAAATAAGTATTTTTTTAAGTAAAAGTAGTGTTTCAAAACACCCCTATAATTTACCCTATAGATTTTCCACTTTTTTTTGTATAAACTTTAAATTTTAACACGTTATCATCTAAATTTTGTGGGACAGTCCCACACAATTTATGTATGTTTTGTTCCGTGCGATGAAAAAATTATTATTTTTGTTAAAAGTATAACTTTTTTAGCGAGTATTGGGCAAACGTGAATTTTTTTTTTTTTTAGTATCGATGTTATGGATAAATATTATTACCGTTATGTATATATAGTATCACTGGCAATGTTAACAAAGTAATTAATTTTAAAATAGTGACACTTCATATGCATAACAGTGATAGTACATATGCATAACAGTGATATTCGGGGGTCACGTAAAATTTTGCGTAACTTTCTAGTGCTTTCGTTCATTTGTACTATCTTCATTTTTTTTTTCTTTTTGGAAAACAGAAGTTTATATTTTTACTCTTATGGAACACATTTGATGATATGGTCGACTCACATCATCTTTGATGTTGAATTTTTCAATGACAAAATTTTGTATGCACATCGTGCAACTAAGTCTCAAGTGCATTTTTTAAATTGTACTATTAATTATTTGCATTGAACAATACTAGTTGTCAGTTAATCTGTACTGATTGTTTTAACTAATTATTATTATTATTTGGTCAGTATTAATTATTTTCATTCAACATTACTAATTGTTTCACTAAAGTACTAATTGTGTATAATGTACATAAATATTTTTTGAAAAAAATTCTCGGTCAATAATTATGCAATAAGAAAAGCAATAATTCCGTTCGCCTTGACTCATAATTCGAAGCCACAAATTGGTGGCATTTTGGGGTGAAGGGTACCAAATGAACTCTCCATTCAGAAGTAGTAATGATCGCACACAAGTCGTGTTCCGTGGGAGAAGTAACCGATTGGATGGAGCTAGAACCACCGCAGCACCACCGGAGAGAAACGCCGATGCGGCGGAGCCACCCAATTCTGCCGGTGGCGTCGCTTTTCGCGGTAGAAGTCGCCGCCTCGGTAGCGGTTAGCTAGCCATACCCCCCGTGAACTGAAAAAAGAGGGTCTTCGAGCTATGACTATTTGATGTTACATTGCATGATTTTTCCTTTTTCTTAATTTAATATGAAATGGGGTTCAAAAAAAAAATGAAATGGGTTGTTATTATTATTATTTTCTTTATGTGGTTAGCAATTTGAATCTTATGATTCAAAATCTTCCACCCCTTCTTCGAATGAGAACAATATTGTATAACTACGTTGTATTATTTCAAAAAAGTTTTTCGTTTTTCACATGAATTTGCAATGTCGCAATTGTGTCAACTTCAAACAATAACAACTACACGGAGTATATAATGTTCTAGGATTTATATCCAAAAGCTTTTTTTGGCACGCCCTTGATGTCTCCCTTTCATATTAGCTCAATTATTGTATCCCTGCCCTCTCACGCTGTCAATATCAAGCCCAAGACTACTCAAAATATTTTTTAGCTCTTCAAACAATCCTTGTCCTGATGTATCATTAACTTTCAAAAATCCCAAAAAGTATTCTTCTATTTTTATTGGACTTGTAGAAATATCAACACATCTTATAACCAACCTCATTTGCTCTTGGCTGTTAACATCAGGAGTGCAATCAAGTATCACAGAAAAGAACTTTGCTTCCTTAATTTTCGTAAGAATAGAACTCTTGATTTCTGAAGCTTGCAAACTTATTAACTCATTCTGAATTTTGTGGCTCATATAACGATGATGTGTCTTTCTATCAAGATGCTCTTTCATAACTATATCCCACTCGACAATCATTTCAACTGCAAACATAAAATTTATATTGCTATTCTCATAAAGCTTTTCATTACTACCACGAAATGCTATGTTCTGTTCAGCTAAAAATTTGAGAAAATTACTTAAAACTACCATTTTTCACTCTCCCTTACTATAAGGTACCACACATTTTTCATCTTAATATAAAGTGCAAAATCTTTCAATTTTACCCCCACCCACTCTCCACAATAATTCACCGGTTAAAAAACCATCCCCCAACATAAAATACATCCCACCACTCCCAATCTCTCATTTCTCTCGATTATTGGCCCTACCACCGTCCCCCAAAAATTAAATTTCTTCCCACCCGCCGCCGACGCCGCCCGGAGACCCGCCACCCGGAGACCCGCCACCCACCTGGCTCACCATCAGCCTTCCATACCCCCACCAAAGTTCTCCCTCCCTCACTCAAGTTGCGGCCAACCACCCCCTAACCCAGCGCGCCGCCGTGAACCCCCCAACCCACCCACACACACAAAAAAGAACTGACACGGCGGTGGAGATGGGAAGAATCGCGGGGTCACCAACTTAAGACAGAGGTTGGAAGAAGATGCGGATCTGCGTTGGGAGGGGGCGGCGGATTCGTTTTTATGGCGGTGGCAGTAGCGGTAGCGGATCTTGAAGCGGCTGATGCGGAACCGTCCGGTCTAGGAGTGTTGGTGGCGGATTTGAAGTCCGGCGATGATAGAGATGGAGAAGAGTGGTGGCGCCGCTGCTAGTGTGTACATATCTGGAGTGCGACGGCGGTTTGACGACGGCGGCAGCGTTGAAAGGCGGAAGAATCCCATTTGATTATTCGTGTTTGAGTCCTCTGTCGTGTTTGTGTCCCTGAATCAACATTCATTCTCAACTCGCCTTCTCAATCGGTAAGATAACAGCGCAATGAGTTTTTTTAAGATTATTGCTTCAATTGATATTGTTTAATTGTTACAGGATATCATTTTCTTCCGAGGTTGTTTCAATTTCTTCAAAGACCATTAGCACAGTTAATTTTTGTGTTGAGAGCTCCCAAAAGTCAAGAAGGATATGGTTTTCACCTCTGGGTAAAAAATAGACGAGCAGGTGTTATGCCTACACCAGAATTTGATTATTTTTGCTTGTTTTAGTATGTTATGTTGTATATCTATGGAGACTATATATTGGGATGAAATCATTTCATTAATATTTTGTAGGCAAATGCGTCAAAATTGGCTCTATGTGGCAATGCATATTGGTACCCATTCACTGAAGGAATTTTTTGTACTCTTATTTCTTTTATTAAGATTATTAGTGTTTGAAATTTTCTAAATATTGCTCTTGGAATAGTTATCTTCTTTTATCAATAATTTTCTAAAGAAAGGTGGAAGGTGGTGGCGCGGCGAAATCATCTGCTTGTAAGGTAATATGGTGGTGCGGCGGCGATCAACTAAAGTTCCGATCTGTACTGCTTGTTCTCGTAAAATTCGTGTTGCAAATGTATTGTGTACGCACATTAGGGAAAGCTGAAATTATGAATGGATTAGGCAACAATATTTGCTATCACCACGAAACTTGTTGTTTTCTAGTGCACAATTATGAATGTACTGTTTGTTCTTATAAATATTGATATGATATGATAATTCACTTCCCAATAAACGTGTGTGTTAACATTATGGGTGTGCAAAAATTTTTTTACGTGTGTGCAGAATTTTTAAATAAAATGACAGATGATTAAAAAAATTGGGGTGTGCAGTATTTTTCTTTTACGCGTGTGCAGAATTTTTAAATAAAAGGACAGATGATTAAAAATAATTTGGGTGTGCAGTATTTTTTACGGGCGTGCAGTATTTATGGGTGTGCAGAATTTTTTTCGGGCGTGCAGAGTTTTTTTCGGGTGTGTAGAATTTTGTTTTTTACGTGTGTGCAAAATGGTTAAGAATATACAATTTAATATATATATGAATATGTAATTTTCTTGGGTTAATATTTTATTATTAAAATTAATTAAATAAAATGACAAATGATTAAAAAAAAATTTGGTGTGTGCATAATTTTTTACGGGTGTGCAGAATAGTTTCGAATATGTAACTTTCTTGGGCTAATTTTTTGTTATTGAAAAAATATTTAATTAAATAAAAGAATAGATAATTTAAAAATAAATAATTGAAAAAATTGGGCTAAAAAAATCAATTAGATAAAAGAATATACAATTGAAAAAGTTTAGTAAAATTCAAACTTTAAAATCTACAATTTTAAAAAGTTTAAAATACAAAATATTTAAAAATGTGGAGTGCTGAAAAATGTCATATTTAAAAAAATTGCACATTACTACAAATTGGTGGTTGGAGAAATAAAGGCTATTTAAGTCTTTTCGACCTAATTTTTGGACCTATGAGTAAGAGTTAAAAATGGTAGTACTTAAGAGTAAGAACACTCTATAAATGGTACCCCATTGTAATTGCCCCTAAAAATTTCATAATTGAAATAAGTTGATGTAACACCATTCTACAATGTTCTTTTTCTTTCTTGATTGATCTTGGGTAGCATGATCAATTGTTTTACCCTTATCTATTCTGATACGCAACTCAGACCAACTAACAAAGTTTGTCACATGCTCGATACTTGTTTTATGTTCTTTAAGTCTGACACCAATATGCCCTCAATCACAATATCCTTCATTTACTAGTTGACTTGATGATTGATGCCCCTTTTTAAATAACTTACAATAAAAACAAAATGTTTTGTTAAGTGCTTTTGAATAAATCAACCAATCTCTGTGGTACTTCTGACCATTCAGTTCGAGTATAAAATTCAGAAGAGAAACGTCCATTTGATTCATCTTTAAGACCTTTCCCAATCAATACATCTCTTATAGCCATAGGGCATGTTTCGACCAATAAATCTCTCCATTTGCCATCTAAATTATCCCAATTTGTTGGATTAAAGATATCAGGCGGAATTGATAAACTTATTTCTTCATTTGTTACACCAGCAACAATATCATTATCACACTCAGATTGAACCATATAATCTTCATCACCATTAACAAAATCATGGTCAGTATTTATATCGTCGTCGTTGACTATATTATCGACATTATCAGTATCCTTAAAGCATAAATTATCACCACTTACATGAAATTCATCACCATCTTTTTGTTCTCTTTTTCCGAATCTTCAAGTGGTGAACTTCTTTGTTCTTTCACAAAAAAAAAATCTATCTAGTGCCCCTTTTTGAATTTCAATAATTTTTTCTGCATTCTTTTTCTTCTTACGTTTTCATGTCCAGATGGATATTTTCAACGAGGAGACATTCAATTCCCAAAATTTCAGTTAACTATTAAAAAGTAACATGAAAAATAGAAATCAATTCAAAAAAATAATAAAATAAATATGTGAAGAAACAAATAAGAATGATTTTGAGAAACAAAAATTATAAGATAATTAAATAAAAAAACTTTGATGGGTTGTAAAGTTTAGAGATTGAAGGTACCTGATTACGTAAAGGTTGTGTGAGGTTGATTGTGTCAAGTCAAGAATTGAAGATTGATGAACTAGATAATTTTTTAAGAACATAAAAATATAATAGGGTGATAACTAATAACGATTTGGATGTGGAAAAAGATTGGAAAAATGTAGGAAAGACTGAATTTAGAAAAAGATTTGGAAAAATTTGAAATTATAATGAAGCAAAAGAAATAGAAAATAAAGGGAATAATGGATTTTGAGATATAATAAAAAATCTGCAAAAATATGGAAATTGAAAAAAATGGAACGTAGCATATGGATGGAAAAATATGTGCTATGAAAAGGATTTGCAAAAAGTATAAAAATATGAAAAAGAATTTGCAAAAAATGGAACCCGCGCTTCAAGGATCTGCTGAGACTTAAGCAAGGAGGCGGAACCACTTCAGCTAATCGTCCCTTGCGTTAAACATGCTAATGTATTAACCTATATAGACATATAATAAATAAATAAATAAATGGGGCCCCTTGCCGGAGTGGGGCCCTGTGCGGCTGCACGGACGGTGCCTCCTCAGGGCCGACACTGCTTGTATTCCGCTCAACTATATAAACGTTACGTAGTGATAAAATAACTGATTTTTGTTTAGCTTTTAGCGCAGCTATTTTTTTGGCAAAGTCATGTATACACCAAATGCACTTGAGTTATGCACCTTACAACTCAAGTGCATTTTTAAAACATGCAATTTGATTTATTAAAATATGTAACTTATTTATAGTGAAACATGCACCTTAATTAATTTTAGTGAATTAAAATTACATGTTTTAGTATAAATAAATTTTATATTTTAACAAAAAAAGTAGCATGTTTTAAAAAATACATTGAAATTCCAGGGTGAAGACCTACTCATATTTTTTTTAATCGTATGTAGTTTTTCAAGACAATTGTTGTGTGCATACGAAGCATAAACAATGATGTGACATATTGTTGGGAAATTAGGGGTGTCCGGATCTATTCGAGGTGTATTTAAATATATATTTAAATTAATTAATTAATTACTAATATGAATTAATCCTAAACCAATTCAACATAATAATTAATAAGCAAATAAACAGCATGCGTACACATAATCCACATAAATCATAAGCATGTGGAATCTAGGAGTTACGAGATTACATATCTCTTGTAGAGACAACCGTTGAGACGATGGATCAACCCAAAGTGTCTTCTCAAATATGTCACAAGTCCACGAACGTAATCCGGTGGGAGGATTGTCAACGAACGATTTTAATTTAAAGGAGAAAATAAAATTATTTTGCCACCACCTTTGTGGATTTCTAATTTTTCCAACACATGAAATTGCATTGGGGTGAAATTTTTTTTTCATCCCCTATTTATAGAGCAAGGGGGGACGAAAATTTAGGTTAATTGGGCATTGAGAAATTTTCTTGTTTCTTCCTCAAGATACAATTTAGAATATATCCAATATATTTTATTTTCCAAAATATCTCCCAACAAAATCTTCCCCTCCTTCCTTGTCTTGCATTATTTTAGAAAATATCACAAAATAGGGAAGAAATAAGATCTTTTTTCTTTCTTAAATTTATGGGATAAACTTGTATCTCAAGAATACTTATTCCATAAAATATTTCCAAGAAAATTAAGAAAAAATCATTTCTCTCTCCTACTCATCTTTTTCGAAATAATTAGGAAAAATAGGCAAAATATTTTCTTCTCCTTTTCATTAATTGGACTTTAATTTTGGCTATTTGGGGGGACTTTAGGAGAATTAAGATTTGACCTTCAATGGGCTATGAAACTTTAATATTTAGCCAAAATATTATTCAAGCCCATTAATATTAATTTACTCCACTATAAAATTAATATTGAACTATTCATCTTAACCCATATTACGACTTCACAATAATATGGCTCCCGGTCATTATTTCCCGCGTTTAAGATTATCTTAGTCCATTAATTAATTAAGTCACAGAACAAACTTTATATTAATTAATATATTTGTCCTTGGAGTAAAGACAACTCAACATTATTATCCATACCGGAAATAAATTTCCACTTGCAAGATTTTGTATGATAAAGATTCTGAGCCCACCAAGGGGACAAATCAGCAAGCCGTACTTGCACGCGATTCTCCGTATTAAATCTTAGCAATCGTCATGTAATCAATAATATTGCCCAAGATACAAGGTATCGAATCGCATTGATTCTCTTCCCATCATAAGTCAAAACAATAGTTATTAATTTCACAAGATCCTATTTAAGGGACGAGGATTAAGAAATAACGAACCACTGAGGTCTAATTCTTGTATATTCAGTACCGAAGAATTTGTCCTCATGTAGGTCCTATTCAGCGCATTATAATGCACTAGTGTAATCTCTTGGTCAAGACAAGTCAATCTGAGCCTTACACTTCAACCTTTCATGATGGATTGTTCATTTCCATCTAGGTTGTGAATTTGTACTTAGTCACGAGGAACTGTTAATTTGATCTTCTGTGATCTGGTATCACCAAATTAACTGCAATGTAACACATACTTACTTATTGAACAGGTATGCAGTAAATATATATAACATTCATTCATATTTAATGCAACATGTGATTAATAATTTATTTCAGTAAATAAATAAGAAATTCAGTTTGGTTTTACAAAGTAAAAAGCATACTTTTCAGTATAACCCCAACAATCTCTCACTTATACTCAAAGTCTGCTTTTAAGTATACTACAGCATGTCTCGTGTTCTATGTGACATCTAATGTCACCTACAGGAACCTAATAATATTTCTCACACTTATACTCAAAGCAGATTGGCAATGATCTTGACACCCATTCCTTCCACATGTCTCTCGAATGTACTCTGAGGCAGACCCTTTGTGAATGGATCTGCTAGGTTATCTTCGGACGCTATCTTTGTCACCTCCATGTCTCCTCTCTTAACGATTTCTCGTATAAGATGGTATTTTCTTTCTATGTGTTTGCTGGCCTTGTGGGCTCTCGGTTCCCTAGAATTTGCAACTGCTTCGGCGTTA
Organism: Stenogyne calaminthoides; assembly: GCA_037126765.1. Lineage (NCBI taxonomy): Eukaryota > Viridiplantae > Streptophyta > Magnoliopsida > Lamiales > Lamiaceae > Stenogyne > Stenogyne calaminthoides. The sequence goes on from JBBCBC010000011.1 coordinate 17,739,892, forward strand.
TCACAGTAAACCGTGATCGTGCTGGGCAAATCAGGAACGATGTCCAAGTCCACCAGGAAGTTCTTGAACCAAACCGCTTCTTTCGCTGCTTCACAAGCAGCTACATATTCGGCTTTCATGGTAGAATCGGCGATGCATTTCTGCTTAACGCTTCTCCATGTCATGGCTCCTCCCCCCATGCAAAACACACTACCCGAGGTTGACTTTCTGGAGTCTATGTCTGATTGGAAATCTGAGTCCGTGTAACCGATTGGGATTAGACTGTCTAATTGATAACTAACATTTTGTCCCGTGTCCTCTTCAGATACTTCAGAATGTTCTTAACTGCAGTCCAATGCTCTTTCCCAGGGTTACTTTGATATCTTGCCACCATGCCTACGGCAAAGCAGATATCCAGTCTCGTGCACATCATTGCATACATGAGGCTTCCTACAGCCGAAGCATAAGGAGTGCCCTTCATGTCATCTATTTCCTTTTGTGTCTTTGGACACATCTCCTTGGATAGATGGATTCCGTGTCTGAAAGGCACAAAGTCTTTCTTGGAATCTTGCATGCTGAATCACTTCAAAACGGTGTCAATATATGAGGCTTGCGAAAGCCCGATCATTCTTTTCATGCGATCTCGAGTGATCTTGATCCCTAGGATGTGACCGGCTTCCCCTAAGTCCTTCATATTAAACTGTTTTGACAGCCATGCCCTTACGTCTGACAACATCTTTACATCTTTACATCGTTCCCGATGATCAGAATGTCGTCTACGTATAGTACTAAGAATACCAAGGCAGTTCCGTCACGCTTTTTATAGACACAACTTTCGAAATTGTTTTGATCAAAACCGTAGAATTTTATAACTTGATCAAAACACTGATTCCAAGCACGAGATGCTTGCTTTAGCCCATAAATGGACTTCTTTAGCTTGCAAACCAGATGCTCTTAGCCTTTTTCAATGAAGCCTTCGGGTTGTTGCATATAGATCTCTTCGTCAAAACTTCCATTAAGGAAAGTGGTCTTGACATCCATTTGCCAGATCTCAAAGTCTAGATGTGCAGCAATCGACAAGAGAATGCGGATGGACTTGAGCATGGCTACGGGCGAAAATGTTTCCTCATAGTCGATCCCTTCTTTATGAGTGTACCCTTTCGCCATGAGTCTCGCTTTAAAGGTTTCAACATTTCCGTCTGGTCCCCTTTTTCTCTTGTATACCCACTTGCATCCACTGGGTTTTACCCCGCTAAGTGGTTCGACTAGCTCCCACACTTTATTGTGATCCATTGAACCCATTTCGGCTTCCATTGCGGTTTGCCAAGAAGTTGCATCCTTGTCTTGGATCGCCTCGTTGTAGGACCATGGATCTGATTCTTCTCCTGAGATCAAGTCCGAGGACTCTCCTATCCCCAAGAATCGCTCGGGCTGCTTAACAACTCTCCCACTACGACGAGGTTCTGGTTGTGTAGGTGTGACGCTTGGTATGTCGTCTTGTACAGTTGGCAACGGAGTTGGCCCCCTAAGTTCTTCTAAGGTAATCTCGCTTCTAGGCTTTTTATCGTTCATATAGTCTTCTTCCAAAAATCTAAAGTGCATACTAATTACGACCTTTTGATCTTCGGGGCCATAGAACATGCATCCCTTAGTTCCTTCCGGGTACCCTATAAACAACTTTAATTCTGAACGTGCATCCAATTTACCAGCTTCCTTATCCAACATGTATGTCGGAAACCCCCAGATCCTCATGTGTCCTAAGCTGGGCTTGCGCCCCATCCACAATTCCCTAGGGGTTTTGGGAACCGATTTGGATGGCACTAAGTTCAGAATATAAGCTGTTGTTTGCAAGGCATAACCCCAGAACGATTTTGGTAAATCTGCATAACTCATCATTGACCTTACCATTTCTAGAGAAGCGTTCTATTTCTTCGTTCTGCAACCCCGTTTTGTTGAGGGGTACCGGGTGCAGTCAACTGGGATGCAATCCCTTCATCCGACAGGTAGTTCAAGAATTCATCGCTGAGGTATTCGCCTCCACGATCAGATCGTAGAAACTTGATACTTTTTTCCTTATGATTCTCTGCTTGAGCCTTAAATTCTTTGAATTTATCAAAGGTCTCAAATTTATGCTTCATTAGGAAAACATATCCATAGTGTGAGTAATCATCGATAAATGTAACGAAATACTCGTAGCCACCTCTTGCTTTGATTTGCATTGGACCACATACATCGGTGTGAAAGATCTCCAACACTTCTTTAGCTCTAAGCCCCTTAGCTCCAAATGCCCTCTTGGTCATCTTTCCCTCCAAGCACGATTCGCAAGTTGGAAATGGTTCAATCAGGAGAGACTCCAATGAACCATCTTGGACCAACCTTTGGATCCTTTTAGGGTTAATATGACATAATCTTAGATGCCAAAGAAATGTCTCGTTCACATTAATCGAACGTTTCCTTTTATTACTTGAAACGATAGATGTGTTATAGGATGCATTCTGTGAGTGATGTGCACAATTAATAATATAGAGATTGTTCCGTAAAGTTCCATGACAGATAACCACATCGTTACAAAAAACAATAACATGTTTATTAAAACGAACAGAATATCCATCAGCAAATAGTTTTGAAACAAAAATTAGGTTTTTGCGAAAAACAGGAACATAAAGAACATCTCTTAAAATTAAACTCTTGTCTTCAAAAGACAGGTGCACGTCTCCCACTGCTTCAGCTGCCACTCTCGTAGCATCGCCTAGCGTGACGAGGATCTCTCTCTCACTAAGTTGTCGGGTCCTCTTGAACCCCTGTAACGTGAAACAAACATGATCAGTGGGCCCTGTATCCATTACCCACGAGTGGGTAGCATACGCCGCTAAACAAGTTTCAACAACTAGTGCGTGAGAATTACCTTTCTTTCCATTCCTTTTGGGTTTGGAACAGGTCAATTTCCAATGTCCTTTTTCACCGCAGCTAAAACACTTTCCCTTTGGTTTCTTCTGGATACTTAACCAACTGACTGCCTTACCTTTACCTTTCTTAGTAGGAGCTTTGCTTTGCTTCTGACTGTTCATCTTCACTATGATCTTGCCTTCCACTGGCCTAGATCTTGAAAGAAGTTTCTTAGTCACCAAAGCTTCGTCTTCTTATCCCAAATGTTTCTCAATTGTCTCCAAGACCTCTTGTAGAGTATCCATAGTGAACATGTGATAGCTCATCACAAAACTACAGAAAAACTCATTAAAGCATCTTGGAAGAGTTAGGAACAAGAATTCGATTTGAGCCCCATCATCATACTTGGCACCGAGGTAAGCAAGTTTTTCAAAATGACGCCTGACTTTGAGAACATGATCCCTTACAGGTGTTCCCTCTGTCATTTTTAGCCTAGCCATGCCATCACGATGAAACTGTTCCGTCATGCGGTTTTCTGTTGAAAACATTTCCTCAAGACTCTCCATGATCTCTGCAGCTGATTCAACATCCTCATGAATGTGTTTTAAATCATCAGACAATGAAGTCAAGATTATACACTTCATTGATTTGTTGTCCTGCTCCCAGATTGTTGGGATTATACTGAAAAGTATGCTTTTTACTTTGTATAATCGAAACTGAATTTTCAGACTTATTTACTGAAATAAATTGTTTATCACTGATGCTTTAAATATGATTGAATGTTATATATATTTACTGCATAATTGTTCAATATTTCGTACGTGTTACACTGTAGTTAATTTAGTGATACCAAATCACAGAAGATTAAATTAACAGTCCCTTGTAACTAAAAGTACGCCATTCACGACCTAGATGGAAATGAACAACCATCGCGAAAGGTTGAGGTGTAAGGCTCAGATTGGTTTGTCTTGACCAAGAGATTACACTAGTGCATGATCGATGTTGAATAGGACCTCTGAGGAGGATAAATTCTTGAACCCGAACAAGGAAGAATTAGACCTCGATGGTTCGTTGTTTCTTAACCTTCGCCCTTAAATAGGATCACGTGGGATTGGTAACTATTGCTTTGACTTATCATGGGTAGCTTAATCGAGAGATTCAATACTTTTTATCTTGGGCAATATTATTGGTCACATGTGATTGCTAAGATTTAATCGAAGAATCGTGTGCAAGAAACGCTTTGCTTGATTTGCCCCTTGGGAGGTTCATAAGTTTTATCATACCAAATCTTGCAAGTGAAATTAGTTTCCGGTATGGATAATAATGTTGAACCGTTCCTCGACCAAGGACAAAAGATATTAATTAACGGAAAGCTATTTCAGTGGCTTGAATTAATTGATGGGCTAGATAATCTTAAACACGGGAAATAATGATCGGGAGCCATATTGACTGTAATATGGGTTAAGATGGATAGTGCAATATTAATTATGTAGTGGGATTAATTAATATTTATGGGCTTGAATTATATTGTGGCTCAATATTAGATATTCAAGATCCATTAGAAGGTCCAATCTTAATTCTCCTAAAGGCCCCCTGAGTAGCCCAACAAATAGTCCAATAACTGAAAAGGTGATTAAAATAAAATAAATATTGTTGTTTAATTTTCCAAGTATTATTTTCGAAATATATAGATATGTTGGGAGAAAGATTTTCTTTGAATTTTGTTATGGAATGAAGATATGTATTGTTGGAATACAAGATTATCTAATTAAATTCAAGAAATCTCCCACTAGCTTATTTATATAGTAAATTTCGAAAATTAGAAAATATAATGGGCAAGAAAGATTTTCTTGATTTTCTTGAAAAGATATTATGGAAGATATATATTTCTTAAAATACAAGAATATCTCATAAATTCAAGAAGATCCAAATCTTGGATTCTTGCACATGGTATTTTCGAAAAATCCATATTATAGAGGAGGTGGGATTTTTGTGGAATATTTTAATTATGGGAAAAAGAATATAAGGGATATATTCAAGATTTCTTGGTGACCAAGAAAAGTCTTTTCCCACATTGATATTTCACTAAATTTTCGACCACTTCCTCTCCTATAAATAGGGGATGATTAGTTCATTCCCAAGTACAATTCCGTGTGCTGGAAATATTAGCAAATCCACAAAGGTGATGCAACAAAGTTTTTTTTTTTTTGTTAATTGTTCGACGAGTGTCCTTCCACCGGATAGTTGAGCAAGGGCTAAGGGAATACTTGGAAAGTCCTTTTGGTTAGTCCGTCCGACCAAAGTCACTGCCATCCCGAGAGGTACGTTCACGTAAACCCGTAGATTCAAAGATCGTAGGTTTTACGTGCTTTTTTTATATGCATGATATGTTGTTGCAATTATTATTTGAATTAATATAGGATTAATTCATGCTAGTAATAATTAATGAATTAAATTTGTATTTAAATATTCACCCCGAATAGATCTCATGCAAATCATTCCACAACAATCGTATCAAATCAAAGCCAAGACTTGGCTCAATTTTTTAAATTGTAATTTAATTCGTGGACATTAAATTTGAAATTGGATAGTAGAACTGTTAGATCTGTTTTGCAGGTATCCAATTGTCATGGATTTTAATGTTTTATTTTGCATGCATATAAACTGTGTTTTTTAATTCGATTCGTTCGGATTTGTTTTGCCTCGTGAGAAAATCCACGAGTAAACTAGGATTTGTTTGTTTTGATCAATGTAATAGACTAGTCTAGATCTAGGTTTATTTATTTTTTGTAAATAAATTGTAACCGGATAGGGAACGAAGAGACGAAGAATTAAAGGACTAAATCCAGAACAAAGCGAGGCGGGCGGAGGCGCTACCGGCACGCATGGGCGCAGGGATGAGGGTGCCATGAGGATGAGGCGGGCACAAGACGGAGGCGTGGCTTTCCAGGGCGAAATGGACGGGCGGATGTGCAATGATACGCAAGCGCCGCTGGAGGTCAGCGGCGCGGCGGGAGGGCGGGCGGGCCGCATACGATGACGCGGACGCGGATGCGTCGCCGCCGAGATGGGCGACGCCGCCGACACTGCCGAGGCATGCGAGGCATCGGGGGCGCGGCTTCGCCGGGTGGTGCCGAAGGCTACCGAGGTCGCCCTAGGCCAAGTGGTTTGGCGGATCTTGAGCGCATCATCATTTCTGTTTGCCAGTGTGGCGGTTCGAGACGAAGTATTTTTTTCGAGACGAGCGAGTGGGAGAAATTTGAGACGTGTTTCTTCAAGATCAAGCCAAGAAAAAATCAAACCATGACAATTGGATAATTTGTGCCCAATATTTTTATTTTTTCATTTTGTTTGATTTATTTGTCTTTATCTTATGCTTTATTTAATTTGTTTAAATGTGTTTGCATGAGGGTTGCCAAATGGAAAAATCTCACCTTCAAAATTACTAAGTATGTTTAAATAATTAATTGACAATTTTATTTCGGATAATAAAATTGAATTAATTTTGACCTCCATGATTTATTTATTTGTGAATTCTTTTGGAGAAATTCCCCCCACGGGACGGTCAAAAGATAGGTTTCACATGAATGAATTCCAAACGGATGATTGTGGGTTATTACTAGTGGCGACGATGACCCTCCCCACGAGGCTCGATCAAAGCGAAATAGTAATCCTATATTTAATCATGGTTATTACTTAGGTATAAAATTGATATGCATATACTCCCCCAAGTCCTGTCTAATTTTATATTGGTCAAGTGGGAGCCAACTATTAATCTGGATATTAAAGGTTTGTAACTGTTCTTGTTTGTAACCTGCTTGAATGTGTTTAAATAATGACCCACCCCACGTGGCTTATTTAAACTGTTTTGAGATGTTGGCTGATGCATGTTCATATTTTTTTTGAGATTTTAATATGATGCATGTGATCAAACCTTGTGATATATTTGTGCTTATGCATATTATTATTTATTTCAGTTCATCATGTCGCAACCTTTTAATCCACTATTCAATATACTGAAAGATAATTTGCTCACTAGAGAAAAATTTGTTGATTGGAATCGAAAACTCACTATTGTCCTCACTGCACAAAGCCATAACTGGGTTCTGACCATACCTAAACCGGATAAACCATCAGATGAGTCCACTAAAATGGTTAAGAAAAGAGTATCTTGACCGAGCGGTCTAACGAAATGGCAAAGTGTACCATCTTGGCTTCTATGTCAGATGTGTTGCAACACCAACACCAGAACGTTGAGACCGCTGCGGGAATCATGACTAGTCTTAAAGCGATGTTTCAACATTAGAAAAGTGTGGCTCGTCAGATCACCATGAGGGACTTGCTCTCTATGAAAATGGTGGAGGGAACACCCGTAAGGGAGCACGTTCTCCAGATGATGGCTCACCTTAATAAACTTGAGGTACTTGGAGCTGAATATGATATCGAGACCCAAATCGATTTCGTGCTCCATTCTCTGCCGAAAAGCTTTGAACAATTCAGGTTGAACTACCAGATGAATAATCAGAAGTTCTCGATGCCTGATCTGTTGCAAGCTTTAGTCTCGACAGAGGCGATATTGGGGCAGAAAAGCCAAGCCTTGGTGGCAAACGGACCTTCTTCTTCTTCTAGACCAAGGGGTGGTAATAACAAGAAAAGGAACAAAGGCCACAAGCAAGTGAACTTAAGTGTTGCCAATGGCAAAGATAAGGTGAAGAAGGGTGGTGGAGTGAACAAGCCAGCTAAGGGGAATTGCTTCAATTGCGGTGAGAAAGGACATTGGAGGTCACTGTTCGGACCTAAGAGGGATGGAAAGAAAGGTAATTCTCACGCACTAGTTGTTGAAACTTGTTTAGCGGCGTATGCCTCCCATTTTGTGGGTGGTGGATACGGGATCCACTAATCATGTTTGTTTCACATTACAGGGGTTCAAAGCGGACCCGGACAAACTTAGTGGGAGTGAGGTCCTCATCACACCGGGCAATGCTTACGAGAGTGGCGGTGAAGCGATGGGAGAAGTGCACTGTCTTTTGAAAGACGGTGTTTTAATTTTTGAGATATTCTTTACGTCCGGATTTTAGAAAGAATTCGTTTTTCGGTTTCTAAACTTTTATGATGGATATTTGGTTACCTTTTAATAAAGTTGTTACCATTTTCTTTTTTGATAAATTTATCTCGTCATGGAACGTTGTTGAATGATCTCTATACAATTAATTGCGGCACACCACTCACTTAAATGTATCCTATAACACATCAATCAAGTTTGAGAAAAGAAAAACGTTCATCAGACGTGAACGAGACACTTCTTTGGCATCTAAGATTAGGTCATATAAATCTAAAGAGGATCCAAAGGTTGGTGAGAGACGGTTCACTAGGGCTTCTCCAAGTTGAACCGATTCCAACCTGCGAATCATGTTTGGAGAGTAATATGACCGAGAGGGCATTTGGAGCCAAGGGGAATAGGGCTAAAGAAGTGTTAAGAGATCGTTTACAAAGATGTGTGTAGTTCAATGTCAACCAAAGCAAGAGGAGGTTATGAGTAATTTTATTGATGATTACTCAAGGTACATTTTCCTTATGAAGCATTAATCTGAGACCTTTGAGAAATTCTAAGAATTTAAGGCTCAAACAGAGAATCACAAGGAAAAACGTATCAAGTCTCTACGATCTGATCGTGGAGGCGAATACCTCAAAGAATGAGTTTTTGAACTACTTATCGATGAAGGGATTGTATCCGACTCATCGCACCGGAACCCCTCAACAAAACGGGGTTGCAGAGCGAAGAAACATAATTCTTTTGGAAATGGTTAGATCAATGATGAGTTATGTGGATCTTCCCGAGTCGTTCTGGGGTCATACCTTGGAAACAGCGACTTACATTCTGAACTTGATGCTATCCAAATCGGTTCCCAAACCCCCAAAGATTTGTGGACCGGGTGCAAGCCTAGTATGAGACACATGAGAATTTTGGGGTGTCCGGCCTACGTGTTGGACAAGGAAATCGGTAAATTGGATCCTCGATCAAAATTAAGGTTGTTTGTAGGATACCCCGAGGGAACAAAAGGGTGTATGTTCTATAGTCCCGAAGATCAAAAGGTGGTCATCCGCACCCACTTTAGATTTTTGGAAGGAGACTATATGAACCAAAGAAAACCCAGAAGTGAGATTACCTTAAATGAGCTTAAAGGGCAAACCTCGATTAACCAATCATCTAGATGATATACCAAACGATACGTTTTCACAACCGGAACCTTGTCATAGTGGGGGGGTTGTTAGACAGCCCGAGAGATTCATGGGAATAAGAGAGTCCTCGGATTTGATTCCCGAAATCAGACCCATGGACATATGACAAGGCACTCCAAGATAAGGATGCAGTTTCTTGGAAAACAGCAATGAAAGTCGAAATGGGTTCTATGTTTCATAATAGAATATGGGAGCTAGTCGAACCACTTAATGGGGTCAAACCCATTAGATGCAAGTAGGTATATAAGAGGATAAGAGGACTGGACGAGAAGGTTGAAACCTTTAAAACAAGACTTATGGCGAAAGGTTATACTCAGAAAGAAAGGGATCGATTATGAGGAAACTTTTCGCCCGTAGCCATTCTTAAGTCCATCCGTATTCTCTTATCGATTGCTACGCATTTCGACTTTGAAATCTGGCAAATGGATGTCAAGACAGCTTTCCTTAACGGAAGTCTTGATAAAGAGATCTATATGCAACAACCCCAAGGTTTCATTGAAACAGGCCAAGAACACCTAGTTTGTAAGCTCAAGAGGTCCATTTACGGACTCAAACACGCATCCAGAGCTTGGAACCAAAGTTTTTGATCATGTAATAAAGTCTTATGGGTTTGATCAAAATGAATTTGAAAGTTGTGTGTATAAAAAGCGTGTCGGAACTGCATTGGTATTCTTAGTACTATACGTAGATGACATAATGATCATCGGGAACGATGTGAAGGTGTGGTCAGACGTAAGGGCATGGCTTTTCAAAACAGTTTGATATGAAAGACTTAGGGAAAGCCGGGGACATCCTTGGGATCAAGTTCACTCGAGATCGCAAGAAAATGATGATCGGGTTATCCCAAGTTTCATACATAGACACTGTCTTGAAACGCTTCAGCATGCAAGATTCCAAGAAAGGATTCGTACCTTTCAGACTTGGAATCCATTTATCCAAGAAAATGTCCCCTAAGACGCAAAAGGAGATAGATGACATGAAAGGCATTCCTTGTACTTCGGCTGTCGGAAAACTTATGTATGCAATGTTGTGTACGAGACCGGATATCTGCATTGTCGTAGGCATGGTAGCAAGATATCAAAGTAACCCAGGGAAAGCGCATTGGACGACAGTTAAAACATTATGAAGTGTCTGAAAAGAACTCGGGATAGAATGTTGATTTATCAGTCAGATACTCCAATCCCCTTCGGCTACACGGACTCGGATTTCCAAACAGGTTTAGATTCCAGAAATTATCTGCCTCAGTTAGTGTGTTTCCATTTGGGAAGTGTAGCCACCAAATGGACGAGTGTGAAGCAGAAATGCATCACTGACTCAACCATGGGAGTCGGGTAAGTAGCTGCTTGTGAAGCAGTGAAAAAACCGATTGGGCTCTAGATCTTCTTAGTGGACTTGGATGGTGTTCTGAATTTGTCTAGCAATGTCTGCTAGGGGCAGTTGCAAATTCAAGAGAACCAAGAGTCCACGAGTCAAACAAACACACTAAAGGAAAGACATCTTATATGAGAAATCGTTAAGAGAGGAGATATAGATGTGGCAAAGATAGCGTCTGAGGACAGCCTAGCAGATCCATTCACAAAGCGTCTGCCTCTGAATACATTCGAGAGACATGTGAGTGGAATGGGTGTCAAGACCGTTGCCAATCTGCTTTGAGTATAAGTTGGAGAAATTATTAGGTTTGTGTAGGTGACATTAGATATCATGGACTACGCGAGACATGTTGTAGTATACTTAAAAGCAGACTTTGAGTATAAGTGGGAGATTGTTGGGATTATACTGAAAAGTATGCTTTTTACTTTGTATAATCGAAACTGAATTTCCAGACTTATTTACTGAAATAAATTGTTTATCACTGATGCTTTAAATATGATTGAATGTTATATATATTTACTGCATAACTGTTCAATAATTTGTACGTGTTACACTGTAGTTAATTTAGTGATACCAGATCACATAAGATTAAATTAACAGTCCCTTGTAACTAAAAGTACGCCATTCACGACCTAGATGGAAATGAACAACCATCGCGAAAGGTTGAGGTGTAAGGCTCAGATTGGTTTGTCTTGACCAAGAGACTACACTAGTGCATGATCGACAATTTGAATAGGACCTACAGGAGGATAAATTCTTCAGAACTGAACAAGGAAGAATTAGACCTCAGTGGTTCGTTGTTTCTTAACCTTCGTCCCTTAAATAGGATCACGTGGGATTGGTAACTATTGCTTTGACTTATCATGGGTAGCGAATCAGAGAGAGATTCAATACTTTTTATCTTGGGCAATATTATTGGTCACATGATATTGCTAAGATTTAATCTTAAGAATCGTGTGCAAGTAAATTTTTGCTTGATTTGCCCTTGGGAGGTTCATAAGTTTTATCATACCAAATCTTGCAAGTGGAATTAGTTTCCGGTATGGATAATAATGTTGAACCGTTCCTCGACCAAGGACAAAAGATATTAATTAATGGAAAGTTATTTCAGTGGCTTGAATTAATTGATGGGCTAGATAATCTTAAACACGGGAAATAATGATCGGGAGCCATATTGACTGTAATATGGGTTAAGATGGATAGTGCAATATTAATTATGTAGTGGGATTAATTAATATTTATGGGCTTGAATTATATTGTGGCTCAATATTAGATATTCAAGATCCATTAGAAGGTCCAATCTTAATTCTCCTAAAGGCCCCCTGAGTAGCCCAACAAATAGTCCAATAACTGAAAAGGTGATTAAAATAAAATAAATATTGTTGTTTAATTTTCCAAGTATTATTTTCGAAATATATAGATATGTTGGGAGAAAGATTTTCTTTGAATTTTGTTATGGAATGAAGATATGTATTGTTGGAATACAAGGTTATCTAATTAAATTCAAGAAATCTCCCACTAGCTTATTTATATAGTAAATTTCGAAAATTAGAAAATATAATGGGCAAGAAAGATTTTCTTGATTTTCTTGAAAAGATATTATGGAAGATATGTATTTCTTAAAATACAAGAATATCTCATAAATTCAAGAAGATCCAAATCTTGGATTCTTGCACATGGTATTTTCGAAAAATCCATATTATAGAGGAGGTGAGATTTTTGTGGAATATTTTAATTATGGGAAAAAGAATATAAGGGATATATTCAAGATTTCTTGGTGACCAAGAAAAGTCTTTTCCCACATTGATATTTCACTAAATTTTCGACCACTTCCTCTCCTATAAATAGGGGATGATTAGTTCATTCCCAAGTACAATTCTGTGTGCTGGAAATATTAGCAAATCCACAAAGGTGGTGCAACAAAGTTTATTTTTTTTTCCTTTTGTTAATTGTTCGACGAGTGTCCTTCCACCGGATAGTTGAGCAAGGGCTGAGGGAATACTTGGGAAGTCCTTTTGGTTAGTTCGTCCGACCAAAGCCACTGCCATCCCGAGAGGTACGTTCACGTAAACCCGTAGATTCCGCATGCGTAGGTTTTACGTGGCTTTTTATATGCATGATATGTTGTTGCAATTATTATTTGAATTAATATAGGATTAATTCATGCTAGTAATAATTAATGAATTAAATTTTTATTTAAATATTCACCCCGAATAGATCTGTGCAAATCATTCTCCAACACAGATTTCATACAAAGATCTCTCCGCATTAGATGACCATTCAGTAAATTTTTCAGGTTTGGATCCGCCAAGAACCCAATGTTGTGGTTGTGCAGTGAGGACAGATTTCATATTTCTTTTCCAAGTTACATAGTTTTCTCCAGTAAGTTGATGTTCTTTGAGCATATATTTTAGTGGATTAAAAGGTTGCGACATGATTAAAAGAAAATTAATTAATAGTTGGCTCCCACTTGACCAATACAAAATTGACAGGGACTTCGGCGAAGTATATGCATATCAATTTTGTACCTAAGTAATAACCATGATTAAATACAGAATTACTAACTCGTTTTGATCGAGCCTCTTGAGAGGGTCATCGTCGCCACTAATAATAATTCACAATTATCCTTTTGAGAATTTATTCATGTGAAAGTTTTATTTTGGCCGTCCCTTAGGGGAATTTCTCCAAAAGATTTCACAAATAAATAAATCATGGAGGTCAAAATTTAATTCGATTCAAAACCGAATTAATTGTTTAAAAACATACTTAGTAATTTTTTGAATTTGAGATTTTTCGTTGGGCAATTCTCATGCAAACACATTTAAATAAATTAAATAAAGCATAAGAAAATACAACAATAAATCAAGCAAAGCAGAAAAATAAACATATTGGGCACAAATTATCCAACTGTCATGGTTTGATTTTTCTTGGCTTGATTTTGAATAAACACCGTCTTGAATTTCTCCCACTCGTTCGTCTCGAAAGAAAATTCCGTCTCGAATCGCCACGCCAAGTAGCTTGCAGCCGGGATGCACGCAAGATCCGCCGGCCCGGCCGAGCGCAGCAGCAGGCGCCAATGCGTTAACGCCAAGACGCCCATCGGTCTTTCGGAAGCCTCGCAGCATCGCCCCACGGCCCCAACAGCCTTAGCAGATCGGCAGAAGCGCCAGCGTACTAGCGTCAGCGCCGCAAGACATCATTCGCTTTCGCCTCGCCGCCCGCGCCAAGACAAGGTTGGTTTCGCCCGTCCGCGCTTTGGCGGTTCAAAGCCGATCCTTTGGCGCCCGCTGCAGGCGCTTATGCTCTTTGCTGGCGGCGCTTTCGCGTCGTCGCGGCGTTTCCTTGACACGCGTTCGCCGATGACGCCGCTCGTGATACGATTTCGGGTCCGTTTTAACTCCTCGTTTCCGTCTTCGTCTTCGATCAGGTTATAATTTATTTAACGAGAAAATAAATACACCTTAAATCTAGACTACTCTATTACATTGAACAAATCAAATAGCCTAATCTACTCGTGGATTTTCTCACGAGAAAAACAAAATTCGAACGAGTCGAATTAAAACCATTCATACGCATGAAAATTAAAACACATTAAATACCATGACAATTGGATACCTGCAAAACAGATCTAACAATTCTACTATCCAATTTTCAATAAAATTTGATGTTCAACATAATTTAAATAACAATTTAAATACAGAGCTCGAAATCGAGGCTCTGATACCAGTTGTTGGGAAATTAGGGGTGCCCGGATCTATTCTAGGTGTATTTAAATACATATTTAAATTAATTAATTAATTACTAACATGAATTAATCCTAAACCAATTCAACATAATAATTAATAAGCAAATAAACAACATGCGTAAACATAATCCACGTAAATCCTAAGCATGTGAAATCTAGGAGTTACGAGATTACATACCTCTTGTAGAGACAATTGTTGAGACGATGGATCAACCCAAAGTGCCTTCTCAAATATGTCCCAAGTCCACGAACGTAATCCGGTAGGAGGATTGTCAATGAATGATTTTAATTTAAAGGAGAAAATAAAATTATTTTGCCACCACCTTTGTGGATTTCTAATTTTTCCAACACATTAAATTGCATTGGGGATGAAAAATTCATCCCCTATTTATAGGGGGGGGGACGAAAATTTAGGTTAATTGGGCATTGAGAAATTTTCTTGCTTCTTCCACAAGATACAATCTAGAATATATCCAATATATTCTATTTCCCAAAATATCTACCAACAAATCTTCTCCTCCTTCCTTGTCTTGCATTATTTTCGAAAATATCACAAAATAAGGAAGAAATAAGATCTTTTTCCTTTCTTGAATTTATGAGATAAACTTGTATCTCAAGAATACTTATTCCATAAAATATTTCCAAGAAAATCAAGAAAAAATCTTCTCTCTCTCCTACTCATATTTTTTGAAATAATTAAGAAAAATAGGTAAAATATTTTCTTCTATTTTTCATTAATTGGACTTTAATTTGGGCTATTTGAGGGGTCTTTCGGAGAATTAAGATTGGACCTTCAATGGGCTATGAAACTTTAATATTTAGCCAAAATATTATTCAAGCCCATTAATATTAATTTACTCCACTATAAAATTAATATTGAACTATCCATCTTAACCCATATTACGACTTCACAATAATATGGCTCCCGGTCATTATTTCCCGTGTTTAAGATTATCTTAGTCTATTAATTAATTAAGTCACATAACAGACTTTATATTAATTAATATATTTGTCCTTGGAGTAAAGACAGCTCAACATTATTATCCATACATGAAATAAATTTCCACTTGCAAGATTTGGTATGATAAAGATTCTGAGCCCACCAAGGGGACAAATCAGGCAAGTCGTACTTGCACGCGATTCTCCGTATTAAATCTTAGCAATCGTCATGTAATCAATAATATTGCCCAAGATACAAGGTATCGAATCGCATCGATTCTCTTCCCATCATAAGTAAAAACAATAGTTATTAATTTCACACGATCCTATTTAAGGGACGAAGATTAAGAAATAACGAACCACTGAGGTCTAATTCTTGTATATTAAGTACCGAAGAATTTGTCCTCCTGTAGGTCCTATTCAGCGCATTATAATGCACTAGTGTAATCTCTTGGTCAAGACAAGTCAATCTGAGCCTTACACTTCAACCATTCATGATGGATTGTTCATTTCCATCTAGGTTGTGAATTTGTACTTAGTCACGAGGAACTGTTAATTTGATCTTTGTGATCTTGTATCACCAAATTAACTGCAACGTAACACGTACTTACTTATTGAACAAATATGCAGTAAATATATATAACATTCATTCATATTTAATGCAAAATGTGATTAGTAATTTATTTAAGTAAATAAATAAGAAATTCAGTTTGGTTATACAAAGTAAAAAACATACTTTTCAGTATAACCCCAACACATATGTCAAGAACCAGGTACGATAAATCCACATCTAACAATGGTTGTTTCAGAATGAAATTGGCGAAGGATAGGATTAACCGCCTACTTTGGGTAGCTACAACAGAGATTTGTCAGAGAAACAGGGTTTGGTAAAGAGTGACCTGCGAGAAAGACGAGCGACAAAGGCCGACCTCCAATGAGCTCTCGCGAGGTCTAAAAAATAGTCTGGTTCAGGAGATCTTTAACATTTAATGTATCACAGGCATTTAATGTCCATGTACTTGTAAACCAGGAGAGTGAGCTCCACTCTCCCCCATTGCTATAAATATGGGTCATTTATGACCCATACCAAACCTCTTGCAAATTAAATATATGCTTGAAGTTATGATAAACAAATATTCTAACTCTCAATCATATGCATTCAATGCAATCAACTCTCATTAATTACTTGTTTGTGTTATCAATACCCTAAGCCACACTTAAATCTCCTAACCCGATCTTTTGATACACAACAACAGTAAACATCGAATAGTGTGTTATCTTCTAATTCAATTTCATTTAAAGTTTATATAACAAAAAACAACGGTTTGTAAAGTTCATAACTTAGATGTAGCCTTTACTATAAAGGATTTCCTTTAATAGCCTTTACTACAAGGGCTACAAAATATACACAATCAATTATTCAAATTTATTTATTAGCCTTTATTATAAGGAATTTCCTTTAATACAATGATGTAGCATCTTCTATTACACCACCTAGATAAAAGACACATAAACAGTGTAAATAAAGTGGAATCATGAGATGATAAATGTGATTAAGTGAATGACTTGTTCGTACTTTCAGCACATTTTTATTCACACAAATAATTTACTCGTAAAAGTACGAGTTCGTTATAGCAAGTAGTATACAATCTAACCTATGACCTAGGAAAGCAATGGAGTCCCAAGATTTTACGTTGTCATGTTATTATAGGACTGAGTTCGGGTGGTTTTTTGGATTTAAAAACTAAACTCACAAAAATCAAATAAACAATTACCAAGCAAACAAATAAGCAAGTCTAACTTTCGGGTGGAAAGTGTAAGGGTGAGGAATTGCTTCGGGTGCCTTCTTTATGTGGGGTCACTAACAAGCTTACCAACTAATAACTTGATTATGCCATAGGTTTTTTTATGTCGGTTAGGAGCAATCATTAAAGTGTGTAGAACAATCTATTTTGAGGCTTAGGCGAACATCATGAATTAACGAGCACCTAATTAGTCCCCTAGATCCTATATTGTGAAGAGTAGACACTTTCAACATGGTAACTAAGAGTGTGACGGTTCCCCCAGCGAGGGGGCACGTGGCCCGCTAATTTTTCTTTTTTCTAAAACTATTATACATATATTATATTTTTTTGTTAAAGATACATATATATAAATTATACTTAGTATTATACAAAGTTGGTTCCGCCGCCTAAGCGTTTTTTTTAAATAACAATAATATTCATGCGCGAAATATACTGGCTCTTACCACTCCAGTCGCGAAAATGAGAAGAGAGAAGACAAAAAAAAAAAAAATTCCAAATCCTAAACCCACCACTCCTGCCACCACGCCCAGCTCCCCTGCGCCGCACACCCATCTGCAGGAGGCTGCGAGTGACGCAGCGCTCACCCAAGCCACCGTCCGCTCGACGCGCCCACCGCCCGCGACATCGATTTTCTGGTTTGATCTTTTGTGGACATCAAAGTTTTTGGACTGTTTGTTTTGTTTGGAGCTGTATTGAGGAAATACCGAAATATATAGATTTTCCTTTTTTAGCATATATATTAAAGGGATGATTGAGAGCTAAGCGACTTGGTTTTGAAGGTATGCAATGTTTTTGAACTTTGGCGGTAATGTTTTTGGAAATTTATTATTAAAAATAAAAAATAAAAAAATTTGACCGCCTAGGCGGTTTAGGAGCTAGGCAGCAAAAAACCGTCTGCCTAGCAATTTTCGACTTCTGTATCGAGTATTTTTGGAAATTTATTATTAATAAAAAAAATCAGATCGCCTCGGCGGCCTAGGCGTTAGGCGGCCAAAAACCTTCCGCCTAGCGATTTCCGATTTCTGCACCGTTGGTTTTTTCTAAACTAATCTTTTTTATAACTTAAAAAATGTAAAAATAAAAACTAATGAGAAAGTCATACACAATAGTCGGAGGTTCGACCCAACAATAAGTGCTTGAGAAAGACCCGGACGCCCTAGCAAAATGATTAAGCAAATCATTAGCATTTCTACGAACAAGTTGAATCTTGTAATCGTTAATATAACTTTACAATTCATTGTCTATCTCTAAATTCCTCCTTTTATGTGTCGTAGTAGAGAAAGTGATAATTTTCACTAGAATCTCACATTTGGGACTACAGACTGACACACTTGGTGATCCACCTCCCTCACTATGCAATCAACGCTCCTTGTTGTCAAAGTTTGGAAAACTCGATAAAAAAAATTAACTTAACAAGACAAATTAAGGAAAAACAAAGACTTTAAATGTAAAAGAGAAATATAGATTCATATATGTAGTTTAACCAGGTGGCTTAGCCCACCTGGTCATTGAGCTCCTCATTTGAGTGAGAGACCAGATTCGATTCTCTCTGGGAACAAATTGGAGTTAAGGGAGTTATAAGGTGTATTGACGATTTCGTAAATAATTTAGGTGTTTGGTGTACATCTAACTTTGTCCGATAAAAAAAAAGAAATATAGAGGTTCTCAACTCAAAATAAAAAAATTAGAAACTCTCAACAACATTTCGCCTCCCCTGCTTCTTATTTTTTCGAATAATTCAAATTCTGAATTAAGAAACATCATTTTACTTCTTTTAAATAATCCAAGTTTTGAATTAACAAAATTATTTTTTAATAGAGGCAAAAACCAGCACGCAAAGTAGATAGCATAAGCAAATAGAGAAAGGCAAGCAGCAGCAGTTTTTCCATTTCTGAAGCAGCCAACCTACGACTTTTGAACGTGAGCACTATTATTTTGAAGAGATACTGACGATAAGGTTCCAAGTTGGCACTCTTATTGAAGTAAGATTTTAAGACTTTTTTACATTATTAATAAATTCTAAATGCGCGTAAAAAGAAATTAATACCCTCAAAGCCCTACACCAATTTCTCTTCTCCCTCCAAAACTCACGCCCATTACTATCTCTCTCCCTCCCCACTCAAAATCTGCAAACTCACATCTCTCTCCCACTTTCTCTGCCTTCTTCATCCCTTCCCCTACCACTTGAACGTCGAGGCCGCCACCACCGCCGCTATAACCTGAACGCTGCGGCCGCCACCGAATGGACCTACACGCCGCCGCCATCGCATCCTCCACCACCATCCTCGCTGAACTGCCGTCGCTCCCCCCTCCGGCAACGAACCGGACCCACCCCCGTCGCTCAAAACCCCAAATCCCTCTGCAACCCCCGCCCCCGCGGCCTCCAGCTCCGCCCCGCAGCCTCTCCCCTCCAAACCGGCTCCCAAAGCCAAAGTTCAAACCCTAATCTGCAAAATTCAACCTCCCCCCTCCAAACCGGCCACCCAGCCACGGCTTCGCCATCGTTTCCGGCCCGAACTTCGACACTAGAGGCTCGCGCAATTTCACGGGCTTCGCCTTAGGCGTCTAGGTGAGATTTGGTATTTTTGTTTGTTTTCCGTCCGCAATGGGTAAGCCAGGGAAGACATTTTGTTTGATTGATATTTTCAAGAACACATTTGTAATATTTTTGTTTATTTTGGGTTTGAGTTATTTTGGGTGATTTTTGGGGGTTTTGATGAAATTGGGTTTGAGTTATTACTCAAACCGACGGATCTGGGTGTCTGGGTTTTTGAAATTGGTTTCTTCTTTCTGGGTTTTCATTGAAAAATGCTCTGTTTTTTGCAACGAAGAGATTTGCAAAGGGAACTTTTTTGCTATTTTTTCTGGTTTTTTTTTGTGTTTAGGCGGAGAAATTGATGAGGAAGATGAAGATTGGAGTTGCTGGGTTTTTGGAGTTTGCTGGGATTTAGAGTTTGTATTTTGAGTCTGTATATGTCGAAAATCGTTGCTCTTTGTTTTGAAATCAGGAATTGTTGATGATGGACTTGATAGTATTACTTGATTTTCGAGACAAATTTTTAGTGCATGTATTGATTTTTATGGAAGATGCTGATGATGATGTAGATTTGAAGATGCTGATTTGGGGGATATAAGAGGTGAAAGGGGTTATCTTTGAAGAGGCTGATTTGAAGATGAAGGAAGAAGACAAGATGAATCTGTTTCTGAAAATTTATTTTCCAGATATATATGCATATGTGCATGTATAAATGCATATATTCATATTCATGTATTTGTGCATATGTGCATGCTTATTTGTGCATATGTGTATATCAAAGAAGATGAAAATATATAATTTTTTTAATTTTAGACAAAAATATGTAAACATTCATTTTATATATGTAAATTTTGATATTTGTCTTGTAGATATGAAATTTTGTAATTTGTAAATGAAATAAAATGAATTTTTGAAATCTGTAAATGAAATAAAATGAAGGAAGAAGACAATCATAAAATGAAATGTGATGTAAAATAGAAGATGGGTGATGTAAAAAAGTTGTGAAAAAAATAATTTATTGGGAGTAATATTTTGGACACAAAAGAAAAAAAAAAAAAGACTCATTAAAGATATTTATGTCTATTTATCTGCTTTTAAAATTTTATAATAATATTTAAAAAAGTTAGAATCTTATTGTAATAAACTTGGTCAAATACTATAAATTCATCCGCTCTATTTTAAATACGCTTAACAGAATATACCGGTAGACTAGACTATATAGTCATATAAATAATAGGCCATGTCAATTTCATTCGATTTAATAATTGAGGTTGATAATTACTCGTAATTAACATAAACATTATTTTTTTGTCTTGTCAGAGATAAGTCAAAATGGATTATTGCGGCACGGTCTTCTTGGAAGCATGATCCATGTGGACTGAGTCTCAAAACTGTTCACCTACCCAGAAATTGTTTTTATCACGCTTGATTGTAAACATTTACTTTTCATGGGCATGAAAAACATTCTAGAACTTGAAAATTCAAATGGGTTCGATTTCAATTTTCAAATGAAGTTAGCACTTGGAAGAAAACATAAATCTTGGTATGCCATTTTTTTTTTCCTTCTCTTTTTCTGTTTGAGATTGTTTTAGATGAGCTGAGAGCATATCTTTCTGGGTTTCAAGATTTGTAAGATATCTTGTTTGCATATAAGGTTTCAGATGTTTTCAAGAAAGGGTGTTTCTGTAATTTCTGGAATTGATTTGTGCTTATGAGAGTAAATTGTAGATTTGATCAATTGCAGATTGTTGATTGTTAAAAAAAAACAAATGGGGGAGAAAAATGTAAAAAGAATTGAAGGGCTGGACAGAGTTTTATCCCCAAAAAATCCAGTAGTTGCTGTGGGTGTAAGTGGAAGCAAAAACAGCAAATCAGTTGTGAAATGGGCACTTGATAAATTTGTTCCAGAAGGGTTGGTTCACTTCAAGTTATTGCACATCCGCCCTGTGATTTCGAGAATTCCAACTCCCAGTAAGTTGTTCCTCTAAATATTTATTGCCTTAGTTATGTGGTGTTTATGGATTAAGTATTAGTTCCAAAACACAAAAGTATTGGACGTACTTGAATTAGTTTTGTGTGGATTGTTTATAGGATACAGAGTAACTGGCTCGATAGATTTCACTATATGTGATAGGTGTTTTGGGCATTTTCCATTAGTTGAGCAACAGTGAACTGGTTCTTGTAATTGTGATAGTAAAACATAGGGGCCGTTTTACCAAGCTTACATTAGACATCTTATAAGCTCTTGAAACAACTCATAAGATGTAATTTCACAGGTGCTATAATTTGTTTAATTGGATAATGGAGCTTATGTAAGGTTTTTGAAAAATAAGTTGGGATGTTGATGCATTTTCGTTTGGAGCTTATGTAAAAAGCTTATTTTAAGATCTTATAAGTTGATATAAACCTTTTTCTACGAAACACGTTTTGAGAGTTTATAAACTCCTAAACATCTTGTTTTAAGGAGCTCATAAGCTCAGCCAAACATCCTCATAGTTCACACTTGCCCAAACAAAGAGGTGAAGTAACTAAAAAGTTGAGCATTATGTATGTACATGGTACTCGTTTCCTCAATTCACAACACAATAAAATTATGTTCAGATTCAGCAAGGTGTGCCTTTCTTGCATTACAATTATCATGAAGAAACATAAGAAAACACAAACTTCCTTTATCAAAGAGTAGGAGTCTCAAATAAATTATTCTTAGTTGATCGATCATACAGTGTTTTGTGCGAGTCTGTAACAGTGGGAAATTTTATTCCTGTTTCCAAAGTACGAAATGATGTGGTAGCTGCATTCAGAGAGGAAGTGGAGTGGCAAGTAACCGAAAAGCTTCTTCCTTACAAAAAAATGTGTAGCCAAAGAAACGTAAGTATTTTGGGTCTTGAAAGATTGCCTTTTCTTTGAAAAAGTGCTTAATTAATGTTTTCATATACAGGTCCAAGTTGAAGTTGTACATATAGAGTCAGATGATGTGGCAACTGCAATATCTGGGGATATTCGAAAGCATAAGATCAATAAACTTGTTATTGGTACTTCTTCTCGTGGCTTTTTCTCAAGGTAGTAATTCTTCTTACATTTTCAATTCATAATTTATTTTGCGAGACAAATAGCCTCATGTGGAGTAAGTAAATTTCTATGTTTTGTGGCATCTTTTAATTTTCACTTGAAGTAGCACGTAATACATCTAGTTGTCATTGTGTAACTAATTTCTATTGTGTTGTGGATATTTTCATTCACTAGCAGTATATGACAACTTTGGGTATTTTTTAATGGATAATGCATTAAAGTTAATCACACTGAAAACATGTACTTTTTTTTTCTCCTTTTCTTGTCTAGACCCATTTTGTACATTACCATCTAGCTGATTAAATCAGTTAAGAGCAGTTTAGTGTGAACATTCTTGTAAAAGTAATACTCCCTCTGTCCATGAATTTTATTCCCACATTTTTGGGCACATGATTTAAGAAAAAAGTAGATAAAGTAAGGGTATTATGGGGTATTGTGGGGTCCACTTGTAGAAAGTGGTTGTTTGGTGTAAAGTACAATGACAATTGAAGTAATTAAGTGGTAGTTGGAGGAATAGATTTAGTGGACGGAGGGAGTACTATTTAGTATACAAAATAACAAAGTTTCATGTTTTAAAAAAATAATTAATTTTATGTGTAATTCTTTTCAAGATCACTAAACTGTGATAGTATCATTTTGCATACGAAACAGTATTACCGAGTTCACCATAAAACTTCCATGAACCAAGTTTGTAGAAGTTTCTATCATCAGTTAATACATCAATAAAAAAAGTATTCAACCTCAGAGGGCCACAGCCCCCCTTTTGCCGCTCTATATTTCATGCACCTTGATATTAAATATGAATTTATGTCCATTTATCCATAGTTTATGACGTTATTAATATCTATTAGTCGTATATTCAGATTATCGAATAAGCTCTGTGTATTTTTTCATTCTTTCATATTTCTTTTTATGGAGAAACACTCCTCTCCAATGGGTACTAAAGCGTCGTTGTGTCAGGGGACGAACATTATCATCAAAAATATCAGAAAGCTGTCCGGCTTTTTGCAATGTCTATGCTGTTTCTAAAGGAAAACTATCATCATTACGGCCTTCAGATTCAGAAACGATCCAAAGCTTTAGAGATGACAGCAGTGACGCAAGTTGTTCCACTGAAAATTCTTCAAGCCATTCTTTGAGCTCAATAGCAGGTACTTTATACGAAAGCTTTTTGCAGTCTAGTTAGAACTTCTCCTATTTTAAGTTAGCACCATAATCTGGTAAAATTATAGTTCCATTATTGTTTGGTTGGTTGTAAGAGGTGAATGTTCATACCAGAGATTTTGAGCTAGATAAGTTTTTTTTGCATAAAATGTCTTTAATTCTATCAATCTGATCTCAGATGTTCCATAATTACTCCATACTCTAGATTGTAATGATCACAGGTCAAAGTGGTCCACGTCATCTTTAAATAACATTTGGGTAAGTTGAACAAAAAGTGCCCCGTAACTTGGATGATATTATGAAAATGCCTATATGATAGAGCGTAAAAACGATGGAACACGTAAACTGATAAAGTGTAGATATTGGGCGATAAAGGGCAGAAAAATAATACGAACGAAACTGAAATATACTGATAAAAGAGAATCCTCAAAAGAGGCCACAGAGAAATTAATCACTGCCACAGAAAAATCTCTGCCACAAGTCAAACGGATGCTCAATACTAAATTCCAAGATAATAATAATTCTAGAAAAACCTCATTTAAATAGACTCAAACCCTAAACCTAACTTATGCCCTAAAAAATAAGGCCCATGGCCCATTTATTTATTCTAGACTTAATTAAAAGACTAAACTTAAATTAAAATCCCAATAACAATAATAATAAAAAAAAGATAATAAAGGAGAGGCGTATCACTATAACTTTTAAATTGTACGAAAGTGCCTTGGAACTTTAAAAAATGTTGGCAAGAATAAGCCACATCAGCCTTTCTCGGTTGACAAACTGGGAACAACCGGTTGCGAGACAGTTATATCAAGAAATTTAAAGTTACTGTACAAAGCATTTTCGTATAATTCAAAAGGTACAGTGCATTTTCATAATATCATTAAACTAGCGGGGCATTTTTTCAATTTTCCCATAACAATTGATAAATCAAGTTGTTAAGAGAAAGTGATCTATTCCTTTTGGAAATTGTGTTGTATACTGATGGGACGTAATTTTTTTTGTGTATGGACTGAATTTATTAAACAAAAGCCTTCATTGTTTTCAGATTCAACAGACGGGTCATTCTTTCATTTTCGTTCAGCTTCAGCATCACTGCCCATGCAGCGCTTTCAAGCTCTTTCATCCATCAACCAGTCTCTTCTTCATAAAAGAATGCCTTCTACTGGTCTTATGTATCTTGATAATTTATCTCTTGATGCTGAAAGGAGTAAAGGGATAGACGTAAATAAGATGGCTATTCAGGCCTCTAACTTCAGGGGCTCAACAGACAATCCATCATGGGACCAATTAGCTTCGACTTCTGAAACCTCTCCCAATAATCAGGTACCGTTTCCCATATCTTTTGGGCAGAATTTCCATACTTGCAATAACTATACGTTCAATTTTTGTCACCTCTTTTAAAGAATATTAAGTAAGAGATCTTGGGGCCACATGACTTTTGAAATGCTTAGTCGAAGCAATTCAGATATGTCAATAATAACAATGCTGGGTACACCAGTTATTACTTCTTTCTCAGAGTATCCTATTCCATTTCATGTCAATTATTAACCTTGGGGGTACAGTCATTTTTTTGTAGGCAAAGTCATATGTAAACCACTTTAACCGTGCAATTAGTTTGCATTTCATGTATTATTAAACAGTATTAGTTGTTTCATTAAACTGCATTAGTTTGTCAGTATTATTAAAACTGTTTTACATTAGACCAACTGCTTTTTGTATTTTGAGCTTGAAAGCTCTATGAAATATTTGTGTTGTGAAGTTTCAATAACTCGCATATAAGTTTCTACTGTGACTAAGAAATCAATCTTGATTGCTGTTGGAATAAAGTTATTTCCTAAATTACATTAATAAAATCCCACCTAGCCTTTTGTTGGGATGCTAGAATATAATGTATCCAACGAATAATTTGGATCCTTTTCTTCAGGCCAATATCAATTTTGAGCTGGAAAAATTGAGAATTGAACTCAGACATATTCGAGGAATGTATGCAATGGCCCAAGGGGAGGCAATTGACACTTCTAGAAAGGTACAGTTTGCACTTCTAACTGATGTTGCTAGATTACTCATTTTTCTGTTCTCATTCAGTAAATTGATAAGGATGATATCATTTTTGTTTCTTAAAGTTTAACTTTTTTCCCCCAGTTTTAGTCCCCCTCTTGTATTCATTATCAAGTTTGGTCTGAAAGTACTCTTTTACTCCCACATTTAGCTTTTTCCAGTTTCGGTCCCCTCTTTTAAAAGTTTTTTAATTTTTAAAAAAAATCTAAGTTAACTACAAAACTTTTAAAATAGTTACATTTAGCACCCCAAATAGTTGATTCTATCAGTCAACTAATGGTGACACCAAATATGAGAGTAAAAGTGTACTTACAGGACCAAGTTTGATAGTGAGTGAGAGGGGAACCAAAACTTGAAAAAGGTAAACTTTAGGGACCAATAATGATAGTGACCCTAAATTAATATGTTGATTTTTCTCTGTTATCATTCAGTTAAATGAACTTCATAAACGGCAGCTAGATGAGGAAATTAATCTCAAGCAGATAAGCTTCAAGGAGGAAGAAGCCAAAGATTTGGCCACACAGGAGAAACGTAGATACGAAGCTGCTAAACGAGAAGCTGAACTTCTGAATGAATGTGCTGAAAGAGAGGCAGTAGAAAGAAAAGAAGCGGAGGTAAGAGTGTCTCGTGAAACCAAAGAAAAGGAGAATCTTGAAAGCGTGCTAAATGGCTCTTTCAACCAGTACCGTCATTTCACATGGGAAGAAATCGTGTCTGCCACTTCATCATTCTCTGATGATCTCAAAATTGGATCGGGGGCTTATGGGACGGTGTATAAATGCACCTTTCAGCATACAACTGCTGCTCTGAAAATTCTCCATGCTAAGGAAGATATCGTATCAAAGCAATTTCAGCAGGAGGTATGCATTTCTTAATTACACTAGTTACTCCCTTTTGTATAAGAGTAACTGGTGCAATGTTGACCCAATTTTGACTAAATTTTTTTAACGAAGCTATTTTTCTAGATTTTTTCGCGAATCATAGAAAAATATAATTGAAGTATTAGTTCGTGTGAAGAAAAGTATCAGCTCATATTATGAAAAGTATTAGTTGTATATTCAAAAAATGCTAATATTGATCAACCTACAAACTAATACTAATTCCATTCTACTTATCTGTCCGATTTTATCCATTCACAAAAACCATTTTTTTCATTAATTAGGGTATCAAAAGGCTATTATACCCTTATTTATTACTAATGCACGAATTAATAAGTTTATAATTACAAGAAAATGATTAGTATTTATTAAGAGTATTGGTGATAAAAAGTGAATAATTTTTTTGGTATTAGCAAAGTGACAAATTATTAGGAACATCATTTTAGATAAATCGGACAGATAATAAAGAATGGAGGTAGTATTATCTTTATATGAACTAATACTTATCTTCATACGAACTAATACTTCTCATTATATATTTAAGTCTTTTTTGTGAATGAGTTGAACTTTCTATAATAGTTGCTCGGTTTGTTTGTTATATGTATATTTCTTCAGCAAATTGATCTAATTCAGTTTTTTACTGGTTTATAGCTGGATATATTGAACCAGATTCGTCATCCACATTTGCTGATTCTTTTGGGCGCATGCCCTGACCGAAGTTGCCTAGTATACGAGTTCATGGAAAATGGCAGCCTCGAAGACAGACTCAACCGGAAAAACAACACATCCCCACTTTCATGGTTTGATCGAGTACGAATTGCATGGGAAGTAGCTTCAGCTCTCGTATTCCTTCACAACTCAAAGCCAGAAGCCATCATTCATCGTGATCTAAAGCCCGCAAACATATTGCTTGACCGTAATAATGTTAGTAAAATTGGAGATGTTGGCCTTTCAACAGTTATTACCAAAGACTCTCTTTCAACAGCCCCAGTGGGTACGTTATGTTATATCGATCCTGAGTATCAAAGGACAGGGGTGGTCTCCCCTAAGTCTGATGTTTACGCATTTGGGATCGTTATTTTGCAATTGTTGACAGCAAAACCAGCCATCGCTTTAGCTCATAAAGTGGAAATTGCAATGGAGAATGATCATTTGGTTCAGGTGTTAGATCCTGAGGCTGGATGGCCTATTGAAGAAGCTAAAGATTTAGCTCTCATTGCGTTAAAGTGCACAGAACTTAGACAAAAAGATAGGCCTGATTTGGAAGATGTTGTTCTTCCAGTTCTGGAGGAGTTGAATGATTCTGGTGAGAAAGGTCGAAATTCGGCGTCGGTTTCTGCACTACCACCTCCTAAACACTTTACATGCCCCATTCTCAATGTAAGCCGGTTTGTTCCCTTTCTTTCTTTGGTGAATCTGTGGTTGTGTGAATCTGCAATTGTTGATTGTCCGAACCCCCATAATAGCCACTTGTGAAAGGAAAAAAAAAGGCAAAACTTATCCACTCCAGTTGCACCGTGCAACTGGTGCAATTTTGTCTCAATTTTGACTCGTTCACAAAACATTGGATATCCATTAAGAAGTATTAGTTCTTATGAAGAAAATTATTAGTTCATACAGGTAGAGTGAACAGTATTAGGACTTTTTCATTATACAACTAATACTTTTCATCAGATGAACTAATACTTTCCGATTGATTTTTCTTTGTTTCACTAAAAAATATAAGAAACTGCTTGGTTTTAATATTTTGGTCAAAATTGAATCAAAGTTGCATGGTACAATAATGCGCCAAAATGTTACTAAAAAACTAATTTATTCTAGCGACGAGTATTAAATTTAGTTATTTTAGCTAAGATAAATATTTATTTTCCATGAAGCCCTTCTTGATTTGGTTGTGGGTTGGGTGGAATGATCTGGTTTGTAAATCGTCTCACCTTGAGACGGTCTCACACAAGTTTTTGCAAGTAAATATGTTCTTTTGGGTAGAAAAGAATGGAGCTTAAGTTGTAGTATTTTGTTTTCACAAATGACTAAGAAATAATTTACCCAAGATTTACAGCTCATTTCATTTCATTTCATTACAATGAAATTTGGTTATGGTGCACAAATAAACCTAATGAAATTTCGAAGTGCTTTCCATTTTCATATATAATTCATAGGAAGTTTGCATTGCAGGAAGTAATGGCTGACCCGTGCGTTGCTGCGGATGGGTATACGTACGACCGTAAGGCGATAGAGGTATGGCTTCAGGGGAAAGATACGTCTCCGGTAACTCAATTGCCATTACCGCACAAATATCTAATACCGAATTACGCCCTTCTTTCTGCAATCATGGAATGGAAGTCTGGAAAACATGCATAAATATCCATCTTTTATCATGGAATTTTTCCTTGTTTTGTTGATGTGATATGTAGTCTTTGATGCTTCAAAATGTATGTAGTATAGAGGAGAGATAGAACAACTTGTTTTATCCCCATAGAAGGAAGAAAAGGAAATTCAGGCTTGTTTATTTTTATTTTTATTTTGGATAGAATCTGCCCCAAAGCTTGTAATTTTGTTTATGAATGTTAGATTCTTGCTTTTAGCAATATTGAATTTTAAGTGTAAATATGATAATTTACCCACCCATGAAAAATTATTGGACGAAAGTTGTACTCTAACAAAGAAAGGGCGAGGCTATTTGCATGTTATGAAATGCTAGATTATCTTCTTTTTTTATGAAATATTTTTTTCCCTATGTAGTACTTTATTCAAAATTTATAATATTAAAAAAAATAAATGTTGTATATGAGACCCAAAAAGTAAGATGAAATATTTTTAATAAATAAATATTTTAGAATAGAATAATTATATTTACAAAGACTAAATATATATTGTAGAAGAGATATAAGGAGCAGAGAAATTTCATGTGTTGGGTATATTATTGATGTTGGTGATTTCCATATAAACTAGAAGGAGGACTTGTTACAATCAAAATATCTACGTACTAAACATAGACGGACTAAAGTAGAAAACATAATAAACATAAAATCATAACATAAATTTTCAACACTTCCCTTCAAGTTGGAGCATACCCAGCTTTAACACAAAGTTGCGAAGCAATAGTAGAAGATCTAAATTGCGACCAAAGAGAGTGCATCAACGCAAACAATAAAAGTCGTGTACGGAGGATGTGCGTTATGATATTATAAGCGAGTTGGTCTTCCATGAATCAGGTCTATGCTATGAACTTGGATTATTTGACTAATTTCACTCATTTTTAACATATTTTTCTAAATTACTAAACTTGACCCGTATTATACTTTGAGTAAGGTCAAATATCATAAATTAAAAACAAAGTTCATATCATAAATCAAATTTTTGTCATTATAAGCTGAGCAAGTTGGTAGACTATCTTTGCAGAGATTTTTGCACGCATGGCCAGCGTAAAACAGTTAAGGTGTGCAGCTTGTAGCACTATAGTAGATGACTTACGTGTAAAATTAAACGGTGATCAAATCTTGAAAAAAAAATAAAACTGAAAATTACATAATTTCTTACCCATAACCATGCTATAATAGGGGAAGATTGGAAATCAAAGTCACATCCACATAAAAAAAACCCAAGCATCTTTTTTAATCTTTTCCATGGAAAACTTTTTGCATATACTCTACCATCTTCGGACACCATTTGAAGATCAACTTTATGATCCATCTCTCTCATATATTCCTCTACTTACCACTAGTGGCGGGGCCACAAGTTAAAATTAGGGGTGCACAATTTAATAAATAAAATAAAAAAAGGGTATAACACGTATTATAATTAATTTTTTATGGAGTTAAATAATGTTTTGTACCACATACATTAGAATTCATTTACTTAATATACTTAAAATGAGTAGGTCTAGTGTGAAAATTTTCATGTATGAAGATATCTATTTTGGTGGACAATAACAGTAGATAAAAATAATAAGCGACAAATTCAAGTATAATATGGGTATGTAGCTTGATGGCCAGCGGCTTCTTGTTATGGTTGCTAAGTGCAGGTTCGAACCTTGCTTAGCTTAGATTTATTTTTATTTTTTAAATCAAAAAAAATTAAATTCAATAAAGAAAAACATATAAGGGACAAGTTCAAGCATCATATCATCTTGTAGCTCGATGGTGGACAATTTTTTTTTCTAGTTGTTAGGCGCGGGTCGTACCCTGCTTGGTGCAGATTTATTATATTTTTTAAAAATCAATTTCTTTTTTTTTAATTCAATTATTTTTTAGATTTGATGCAATTTTTTAAATCAATTTTTTTAATTCTATTATTCTCTAGATTTGATGCAAAATTAAAACAGCAAAATTTTAAAATTCAGTTATTCTCGAGATTTGATGCAAAATTAAAACAATATTACATGCAAAACATAACAATATTACATGTAGTAATATAAACGTATTGCATCCAAAAAAAATAAGATTTTTTTTAAGTGTATTAAATGCATAACTGAAGCAATATTAAAATTCATAATAACAATGATTAACACTTTCTACTTTGGTTTCAAATAAAAAAATCGAAACAGTATTACAAGAAAAACATAACAGTATTATAGGAAATAACACAATAGTATTACAAAAAATATATAACGATATTACAATCTAAAAAAAAAAAAGATAAGTTATGAAGGTTATCTAATCAAAACTAAAATATTACATGCAAAACATATAA
Source organism: Stenogyne calaminthoides (assembly GCA_037126765.1). Taxonomy (NCBI): domain Eukaryota; kingdom Viridiplantae; phylum Streptophyta; class Magnoliopsida; order Lamiales; family Lamiaceae; genus Stenogyne; species Stenogyne calaminthoides. Next base: position 17,771,257 of record JBBCBC010000011.1, read on the forward strand.
TATAACAATAAAAAAAATACGATTTTGAATATACTATACTTACAATTTGTAAATAGAAGTACTAATAAAAATATTTTTTTAATATATTTGAATCAATTAGATAACTAGAATTAGCTATATTTTTTATTCATCAATTGATTTTGAATTGTAATAAATATATTAAAAATTACATGCATAATTAAAATGAATACACACTATTTATTATATATAAAATTTCAATTTTAGCACATCAGGTTGTCATTAGGGGTGAGCATTCGGTAAAAACCGAACCGAATCGAACCGAATTAATCGAATTTCACACCATAATACACCGAAACCGAACCATTTAAGCCTAAAACCGATTAAAACCGAACCAAATTTTTTCGGTTCGGTTTCGGTTAAAAACCAAAAAAACCAAAAATTTAACATTATTGAATTAAGTCATTTAATAACAAAAAAAATCAACTAAGTGATGATACTGCTGTCCATACTCCATAATCATAACAATTCAAGTCTGAAATTCATAAATTCAAGTCCATAACCATAACAATACATTCCAGAAATTCATAACACAAAAGGACTCCAAATAAATTTAATTTATTATTTCGAAGTTCTAAATCCATAACAATGCAAAATATAACCCAAAAGTCGCAAATATGTCCAAAAGTTGCAAAATATAACCCAAATAACAATGCAAGATGAATTACGATCCATCCATAACAATGCAAATGTAAGTCTAAAAGCGCAAAACATTTAAAAAACATCAAGCACGTGATGATCTGAGACCGCCTCTATCTCCTCCAAATCTACGTGTTGGTGTTTGATGTTGTTGCTCCAGCTCGCCGGTGCCCAACATTTGGCAAATCAAAAAAAATTAGAAAATAACACGTTAATAAATAAAATAATCAAGAAAATTAAAACATCAAGAAAAGATAAATTAGTCACATAAGCTTAATTACCATTCTCAAAATTCTCAAGTTCCTCAAGTTGTTCTTCGACACATATAGAACTTCGTGAATTTCGAAGTCAATCTTGCCCACACACCAAAGCTTCAGCAGTTTTAGGAGTTAAAGAACTCCTAAATACATCTAACACCCTACCACAGACACTAAATGCAGACTCCGATGCAATGGTTGAAATTGGAACTACTAAAATATCACGAGCCATTCTTGAAAGAACTGAAAATCTGTTCGAGTTCACACTCCACCACTTTAACACATCCAATTTCCCCTCTAACATAGCTTCACTCAAGTAGACTTCTAGTTCGTTTTGCTTGCTTCCATCTATCCCACTCTCCATTCTTCGTTTCTTATATCTAGCTTTAGACAACGAATCATCATCACCATCTATTTCACAATGGGACACACCACTAGAACGTGACTTGTTGCCACTATCATTCACTTCACTCACTGGTTGATACTTATTCTCATACTCCCTAAACACCTCAAAAAGCTCATTCCTCACAGATTGAAAGATTGTGCCACCTTTTCCCCCCATACATTTCGCTCAATGAATACTTCAAATAGCCTAATTTATCACGTGGATCAAAAACATTAGCCCAAAAGATGATTTTATTCATTTTTTCCGCACCTCCCCAATATTTATCAAATTTATTTTTCATAGACTCACCCAAATTTTTAGTATCCCTATCCGTACTACCCTTCCAATCATTCAAAATGCAGCACAAATCGCTAATCTCACTTAAAAATGTGTTTGATGTGACATAAAATGAACCCGAAATGCGCACAATCAACTTATGAAAATGCTTCAATAAATCAGCATACTTACGAATTCAAGTCCAATCAGCAGCAGATGGAACTTTTTCCTCCCCCAAATCAGTCCTATAACTTGTATCTATTTCATCATACTTCTCAAATGCCCTTTCAAACTTTTCAATTTGTCATTTAAGCATGGTGTAGGTTGAATTCCACCTAGTAGGAACATCTAAACACAATGAATTTTTACTTTCTATTCCTTCCAAATCCACACACTCTTTAAATCTTGTTATTCTAAATAGGGAATTCCTAATGTACCTAATCAAGATCCCTCACACGTTTCACTGAATCATCAATATCTTTTAAGCCATCTTGTACTACTAAATTAACTACATGTGCAATACATCTCATATGCAAGTATTTACAACTCCCAACACCAGTTCCCCAATTCAAAATTTTCTTTTTCATATGCTTTATAGCCCCATCATTAGAACTTGCATTATCTACGGTTATAGTGAACACATTTTTCAATCCCCAATCAAGAAGATAATTTTCAAGTGCTTTACCAAGGTAGTCACCTCTATGACTAGAAACAGGTACAAAATTGATTATATTCTTATGTAAATTCCACCTATTATCAATGAAATGAGCAGTAATGCACATGTAGTTAATTCTTTGTAAAGAAGTCCAAGTATCAGTAGTAATACACACTCTTTCACAGTTTATCTTCATAAAAGACTTCAATTTTGACCTTTCATTAAGATACAATTGATAACAATCCCTTGCCACCGTCCATCTAGAAGGAATTTGAAACCTAGGACATGCTCTATTCACAAAATCCCTAAACCCTTCACCCTCCACACACTTAAATGGTAGTTCATCAACAATTATCATGCGTGCAAGCAAGTCTTTTAATAATCTCATCCCGATCAAATGTCCAAGTACTAACAAGAACACAACTACCATCAAGATGGGACTCCAAATTCAATAATCCTTGTTTCAATTCTTGATTAAGTGGGTTTTCCATGCATTTTCTATAGTGGCCATTTAGTGATGAAATACCATTTTTTAGGATCACATCAAGTATCAACTTACGGTGGATACACATAGTTTGTATCCTCAACACCTTCTCGCATTCTTGATTTTCTTGAAGTGTGGCCACACCTTTGACCTTGGTTTCATCGGTTTTTCTCTTCACTTTATTATCCCTTTGTTGATTGAGAATTCTTTGGATTTTCGGAAAAGGAATTGGATGCTTCTTCTTCTTCCAATTGTTCATTTTCTTCTTCTTCAATCGCATTGTTGCCCACACCTCCTTTCCGGAGTTAGTGTATTCGAGCTTGACATCTACATACATGAAACAAAACCGAACTTAGAGTATGCAACATTTGTTTAACATTTAAAAGCAGAAAATGATATATTTTGCTAAATGCTAAATATTAATTACAATCATTATTTTCAAATGCTAAATATCAAGATATCAATTTCCTCATTTCACCTGAAGTGATTAACTAAAAAAGTTATGGCATAGCTTTAAAGCAAACAAAATATCCGAATAACAAAAAGAAGGACCGGTGGATTTTCACAACTAAAATTATAAAAAAGAAAGGCGTTGGATTTTCACAACTAAAAATTATTCTTAGTAAAACTCGCTAGCAATCGAACCGCAAGAAAATATAAATAGAAAATAAATAATTTATTGGAATTTCGTGAAGTAACTCACGGAGGTTCTCTAATTAATTAAATGCCCGATTTTCGGGGAGCTTCTCAAGCAAAGGTGAAATGAAACGAAAAAATTGAGTCGACTGTATAATACAATTAAAAGCAATAAAGAAAGAGGTATACCGCACGCTTAAATAAAGATTGAAGAGGTCGAGAATGGGGGAGCGGGCCGGGTGGAAATTTTTAGGCGTCGGTGGCTGTGAGGGAATGCAAGGCCACAGAATGGAGGGATTCGTAGGCGGCGGCTGGTCGGACTTACGGGTGAGAGCTCGTGGTCGCTTGGCGCTGGCGCGTGAAGAATCGGGGGGCGGGGGGGTGGGCGATGGGCGGTGAATTTAGAGAGAGTGAAGAAAGCGGCAGATGGAATGGAAATGCTGCTGAAATCTGAATTAGGATTTAGGGTTAGGGAGGGGAGGGTTACGAGGGTATATATATATTAAGTAACAATTGGTTCGGTTCGGTATATTTATCGAAAAAACCGAACACCAATATTTTTAAAATTGAAACAGATCCCGAACCGAAAACCGATTTAACCGAACCGAATTTATATTTCGGTTTGGTTCGATTTTTCAGTTTTTACCGTATTCTGCTCACCCCTAGTTGTCATAGTATGGTGGTAAATTCCGTAACTTTGATAACCCAATTTTGATTCTTGACAGTGGTGAACTTGTGTAGTTCATTTAGTTTTATTAAATGAGTTTTCACATATTTTTAATTAAAATAAGTTAATGAGTAATTATGTATAAAGCCTTAATAAAACAAAATGTTAACAACATTTTGTAGTACAGTGGTTAGTGATGTTTTCCAACATTTTTTGTGACCCGTGTTCGAATCCTGATAATGACAATATTTTTTCAAAATAAATTTTGTTGATTATTATACGAAAATCATATTAGTTATTATATGGAAAGCCCCAATTAAGTAAGACTAAATAATTGTGGTAAAGTGGTTAGCGCTTGTGACTGTAACGCGGGCTACTTGGGTTCGATCCCAGTTGGCGACAGCATTTTTTTTTATTTTTAATTTCCAATTCAAATAAGGAAATTTTCATACATGAAAATTTTCATACATGAAAATTTTCATACTACACTTTGTCTACTTAAATAACAACATTCAACATGTGTATAAAATTGATCTCGATATATAGAAAACTCCATATGAGTTGTAAAAAAGTGTTTTTTTCTTTTTTTAAATTTCCAATTCAAATAAGAATGAAAATTTTCACACTACACTTTGTCTACTTAAATAACAACATTCAATATGTGTATAAAATTAATCTCGATATCTAGAAAACTCCATATGAGTTGTAGAAAAGTAACAGGGGAAAAAAAGAGAGAGATTGAGCTACATATATTTAGAAGTGTGAAAAGATATTAGAAATAAAAAAGAAAAAAAATTGATTAATTGAGTACCATATATCTAAAAGGTTAAGTAATGGTATTGAAAATTAAGGGTGCAGAAGTCAAAAATCGCTAGTCGGACGGTTTCTGACCGCCCGACCTAGGCGCCGACTAGGCGTTCCAAGATTTTTTTTAAAATATAAACAATAATGAAAGAAAAAGCATAGAACATAGCTTTTAAACGAGTAGTGCTATATGCACATCCGGAAGAGTTGACATGTGGTCAACCTTAAATCTGACAACTTCTGTAGCGCAACGTGTCGCGCAACGCGCGCGACTGATTTTCCTTTTTATTATTTTTTTTCTTCGAAATTTTAAGTTTAATAATTACAAGTGTAAATATTAAATATTTTAAGTATATTAATTATTGATTAATGATTTATTTTTTATACTTAAGTGCTATTAATATTTTATGTATACTAATTAATGATTTAAGATAGTTAATTAATTAATTAATTATAAATATGTAGTTATTTTATATTTAATTAATGTTAAGCATCAATTTGATATAATTAATATTAAGCACTCTAAAAATATGTGTTCAAAACTTCAAATAATATTAAGCACACCAATTTAATACAATTTATAGTATATATGAAAGTATTAGTTGTTTAGGGTTGAAAGTATTAGTTGTTTCATTCAAAAGTATTAGTTGTTTAGATTTGAATTTATTAGTTATTTCATTTAAAAATATTTATTGTTTCATTGAAAGACATTAAAAGCGAACAAAATTTTGTAATTATAATTTTCATAATTGATACATTTATTTTTATTATAAAGTTATTCATTTAAGTAAAAAACATTTATGATAAATTAAGAGTAAATAGTTTAACAACTTATAATAGTAGACAATTTAATTGATATTTCACAAAAATTAAGCACCAATATGTATAGGTCAAGAGTAATGACATTTTGTGTAATATTATGAATATTGTGAATTGTGAATTATTACTCTCAAAATTATTAAAATGTTACATATGATGAGTTTGATATTTTTCAATATTACCTCTTCAAAAATAAAAAATAAAAAATATTTTTCAATATTACAAAGGATCGTGGAGAGTGCATTATATTTTATATGTGTATCTATTATGCCCCGATTTAAATTTTTTTAAAACCATATGTGTTGGGATAAATTTAGTTTTGATTATTATGCCAAAACATCTTGTAATAGGACAAGCTAACTTGTATAGAAAGCTTGTGTTTCTAGACTTAGTTTTATTTTACAGGTAACAAGTTGAGGGGGAACTCATCAAGAGAAGATGAGGCTGATCAGAACGAAACGAGACTGATGAGTTCCATATAAACTGATGAGTTGAACAAGAAGAACCATGCTAATTTGTGAAAAGAAAGTTGTCGGCGCAAAGCCCGGTGAAAGGTCTGGTATAAATCTTGATATCTTGTGGTTGAATCGTCTAGATTCGAATCGATTTGTCTTTGCGGTTGAATCGATCGAGCCCGTAATCGATCTATCTTTATGCTGAATCGATTCAAGATCTTTGAATCGATCTCGAAGATCGATATCTTTGAATTGATCAAGATCTTTCGAATCGATCAAAGATCGATATCTTTGAATCGATGCGGATCACGAACCCGAACCCAGACCCGAGACAAATCTGCGGACCAAATTTTTCAAAGAGAGAGAAATATGCATACCAGATCCGAATAGGTGATCGATCCAATTAGACACACAAAAAAGCGGTGGACAATAAGAAGATAACAACACATATATGAATGTGACATAAAAGTTGCAAACAACGGTCTGATAGACAAAGAAAAATTTGGAAGACTATTAGTATGGATTTGAATATTACTCTCCAAGCGGTAATATTCAAATCCACACTATAAATACATTGCACTATCTTCAAAAGAAGATGATGGAGTTTGCTGCAAAGTGAAGATTAAAGCCAAATATTCAAGCATCTCCATTCAAGAACACAGAGCATTACATATCCAAATTTACCCAAGAGTGTTCTTCAATAGATCTAAGCACAAATGTTATATCCTAAGCTTAGAGAGATTTTCCCATCCTTAGCATTGAGGCTAAACAAATGTAAGGGAAAATCTCAACCTAGTTGGAAACCAAACAAACATTACCCAAATCAGTTTGATAGGATAAGTTTGTAGGTGAGTGTAAACTCGGTAAACATCTAGCAATCCCGAAAGGGAGGGTAGGCAATCCCGTGAGGGAGATAAGTCCTGTTTGAGTGTGAACTCGGTAAACATCAAGCAATCCCGAAAGGGAGGGTAGGCGATCCCGTGAGGGTGATAAGTCCCGTTTGAGTGAGAACTCGGTAAACATCTGTTGGTTAAGTTGGTGCCCAATGAAGGGAAGAGTGCATGTAGGACGAGTTGTCCGAACCACTATAAAACCGTGTGTTCTTATTTGCTTTCATATTAACTGTCATACATACTTTAGCAAATCTGCATATCACATTCGAAAAAAAAAAATTAAAGTCACCTCCCATTGAAATTTTACGAGTTTTAAATCGAATTTTTCGGGACCAACAATATGTAACATATTGCAAACTCAAAAAATTATAAAGCAAAAAAAATAAATAAAAAAACTCAAAAAGTTACAAAGCAAAAAAAAAAAAAAAAAATTCGTGGAGAGTGCATTATATTTGATATGTGTATCTATTATGCCCCGATTTGAAAATTTATAAAATCATATGTAACATATTGCACACTAAAAAAATTATAAAGCAAAAAAATAAATAAATAAAAAAACTCAAAAAGTTACAAAGCAAAAAAAAAAAAAAAAAATGTGGAAAGTGCATTATATTTGATATGTGAATCTATTATGCCCTGATTTGAAAATTTTAAAAACCATATGTAATATAATGCACACTCAAATTGATGCTTAACATTAATTAAATATAAAATAACTACATATTTATACTTATTTAATTAATTAACTATCTTAAATTTTAATTAATATACATAAAATATTAATAGCACTTATGATAAAAAATAAATAATTAATTAATAATTAATATACTTAAAATATTTAATATTTACACTTTAAATAATTATTAAACTTAAAATTTTGAAAAAAAATTAGTCGCGCGCGTTGCGCGACAGAAACCGACAAATCGCGCGCGTTGCGCGATAAAAATTGTCAACGTGCCCAATTATTGATCTCCAATTAGTCACTTCCACCGTATGTGCAATTAGCACTTGTGTTTTAAACTCATAACGTCAGAATACTTTTCAATATTTCAATTCTACAACAGACATATCATGATTTAACGTGCATAGAGAATGTAAAAAGTGAAAAAGGGGTTCAACTTTCGATGCCTGAGACTAGTGCCAAAATTTGGATGTATTCAAATATTTTATTACATCTATTCAAACTCTATATCCATTTTTTATTTACATAAAAATTGTATTTACTATAAGGACTTCACTGATTTGGGTCTTCATCTCCACAATCTTGTCAAATAGATAACAATTCAGGAAACCAACACAAATTAGCAACACTGAACGAAGCATTCAAACCCAAAAAAAGAGAAAACCCAGAAAAAAAAAAAAAAAAAACAGGGAGTAAAGAGAAATGTTGACAAGGCTTATGCGAGGGAGTTGGGCGCCAAGGCGGCGGACGCGGCAATAGGAGCGGCGAGTTTAGGGTTTAGAATATCTTTTTTGTCTGTTCAGTGTTCACTCCTCTCTTTTCAACTTCGGGACTGAAGTGGTGAAGGTGAGACTCTATCTTTGATTTTTTTTTTTTTTAACGCTTAAATCGGTGGAACCGACTTGGCCGCCTAGGTGGCGCCTGGGCCGCCTAGACGGCGCCCAGTGCAGGCCACGATTTTGATGTCCGATTTCGATAAAATCGGGGCGGGCGGCGGCCGCCTAGCCCGTTTTTTACATCCTTGAGTAAATGCAAAAACAAACATATATACTACACTATACATTCTAAAAGAGTCGGGGGAGGGGCTCTGGCTCCGTCCATGATCACCACACTCATTAAGTGTATGTTTATTTTGGGCTCCCAGTTGGCGGGGAAATTACTGGACTTTGAAATTATGATTTTAAAATTTTAATAAATAGTAAAATTGTATGTTTGTTTTGAAAGTTTATAAGTAGGATTATATAGGATTATAAAAAAGTTGATTGATTTGTATTATTATATTATTATAATAATGATTGAAGGATTGAATATTGTGTTGAAAATTGTGTAAAAATGATAATATTATTATTAATGAGAATATGTACAGATGTAGGGTTTATGTTAAGTTTTAAATTTGATTTTAAAATTCTGATTTTAGTATTGTATTAAATGAATATGTGAAATTGTAAAGTCCAAAGTCCGTCCGGAATAGTCTCAAAACAAACATACCTTAAAAAACGTCTTCCACAAATTTACATTATTACCCTCCAAAGCAACCTCCATCTTGTACACATAACAATTTTTCCGTGTTATTTTTTTATGTTTCAATATTATTTCACTTTATTAATATTTAATTTATGGACTCAGGATTATAATGAAATGTTAGATATTTTTACTCATTTTACGTGTTATTAATTTAAACTATGAAATATAGGGTGAAACACTATATTTAGAACGGATGATATCGTTCGTCTTGTACATTGCATATAAACATAAACTTCTCTAAACGAGACGTGTTTGGACATTTTACTTGTCGAATAAATAATTAAATACACCTATATTCAAGGTTTAATGTTTATTATAAATTTTTATAATTTCGGTAGAGTTTCACTTTATCATATCTTATTATATATTCTCTAATTAATATACAACTATTTTTTTTTCTCAAATTAAAAATTAAGATCATGGTGCATTTATTTCTGACTTGATTTGACTTGATTAAATTTGAGTAGGAACGCACATTTTATAGCACATAAAAACCAACAATATTCTATTAGAAAACTATATACAAATGAATTAATTTTCCATCTTTCTACAAGTTTGAATTTTTTGATGAAACATGATTCTTACATGGTATTAGAGTCTCCAGGTTCACGCCCTCGTCTTGGGTTTAAACCCACAGCAAAAATTCTACCAATATTTTATTATGCACTTATTGGATTTCATCTTCCTCTCAATGATGGAGTTGACAGCTTAGAGAATTCTTACACCTCCACTAAAGATTAATTTTGTGTGAACAATATTTTAGTTAATTATATATAAAATTATGAATAAATACTATACAATAAATTTAATATATATATCTACTACTATCTATAAATTTAATATATATATCTACTACTATCTATAAAGAGTGAATGAGGGAATATGGACCAGTTTCTTTCCGGTTCCCGGTTCGGTTACCGGTTACACACACCAGTGCCCTATTCGCTCCATCTGGCTACGCCTTTTCCACGCGTCTAATTCTCCTTTTCTTTCCCTTTTTTCTTTTTCAACAGGCTTCCACGAAACCTATCTCTCCTTTTTCTCTTATCAACTGGGCTCCTGCGATTATCTGCGAAATTTCTCAAACAGAGGATAGGTTAGTTCTCCGCCTTCGTTTTGTGAGGATTTCCTTTGCGCTTGTTTTGTTAGTGTTACAGGCGTGTGTTCCTTTAATTCTGTAGAGATTGATATTGGTGTGTTGTTCCATAATATCATTCCATTTTAGGGATTTTTGGAGCTCTGCTCACCAGGTGTTTGTTAAAATGCCTAAGAAGAGTTTTATTCTTTGCTGAGATGTTGTTGACAATAAATTTACACGGACGCTGCTGTTGGAGTCACTTTCTTTTCACCCTTTGAATGAACCCCCAACCCAGTTAATGAATAAATTGGAACCTGCTAATATACCTCCTTATTCTGCATGACAACTCAATATCGATAAACTCTTGGCCAATAGAAATAATTAAATTAAACAACTCTGTTTTGAGACTACCTAAATTTATGGGTTTGCTATATGAATAAATTATTAATAAGTGTTAGTATCATCTATCATCTATCATCTATTCAGAATGGGTGTGTGATTCTAAGGTGATACTGTTAGAAGTTTAATAAATTTTCTTTGTGCCTTGGTTTTTGTTTGTCTAATACTTCGAACAGCTATTATCTGTTATTAGTAGCAATCTTGTATTAATTTGGGTATTACTTATACCCCTTCTAATGAATTTGATTTTGCTTATTAAAAAAAAAAGGTGTTAGTATCATATACTGTAGTTTTGAAAATAAATTATGAGTTCAAATTTCATAATTGTAGTTTTGAATGGAAGGCATATATGTGCATGGGAATTGTAATGTGCCATAACACAATATTGAAAAAGAGATACTTTGTTATCGTATAAATACATAATATAGGTGCATATACTAGCTTTGGGTTGTGCTGTAAGTCTTTAACAAACATTTACTTATAACATCATTAATATGCATTGTAATGCTACTGTACATTTTTAATATTGTAGATAAGTTAATGTAATGCTACTGCACATTGAAAGTTTCTTTTGTTTCACTGTAGTTATTCCTCTCTTTCTTTATTATTATTATTTTTCATTAGAAGTAAATCAAATCTCAGAATTTGAGTTGTTGTCGTCCTAAACACACTTATTTTGTTTGATAACAATTCTTATAAGTTTGTTTTTAAATATGTACAGATTAAATTGAGGACATACCAATTCAGCCACTGAAGTGATAATTAGGTTTTAGTTAAAATTTCGTTCTTGAACCTTTGTGTTTAAGTACCCTGAGGTTTTTTTTTTTCACGAATCGATGAGTTTCAGCTGCATATTTTATTTTCATAAAAGAAAGAACTTACTCATTTGTCATTCACCTTGTGAAACAGTTTGGAGTGCGTGATCAAACTACACAATCTCATCTTCCAAATACACACAAGGTACGTAAGGTTTAATTTCAACTGTTTTTGGAAAAGCACCAAACAGGTTTGTTTTCTTGCCATAATTTTACTGTATATTGTCGTTATTATAATCTGCGGTCTTGATAAATATTTTTGTGGTTACTTTCACCTTTATATTACTTGAGATTCCTGTCTTAATTTTTCATTGCTTATCGTTTTTTACGCATATTTATTAGTGTATGTATTACTATAACTTTTGCACAACAACATATACTATACAATCAACTTAACAAAAAAACATTCTCATAAGACAAAATAATAAGGTTACCATAACTACAATGACAAAACCTTATAAAAGAAAATACGCTTCTTTAGACGACCGTAGGGAGGCCAAAAATCAACGCAAAAGAAAGTCATATGTACCCGAAATGTTTATGTTGACCCACTGCATTGTATAGTACAGACTCCTGATTTATTACCCGACGTGCCAAATTGTAACCTTTGTAATGCAAAACGTATTTACTCAGATCCCCCAACATTTTGTTGTTCACTAGGGGAAATTAGCCTACATATAGTTATTAAAAGCGCCTCGAAATGTCGAGGCGACCATGTTGAGGCCCCTTTTGGCGCTTTTCGCATTGACTAAACAAAATAGTGCGTCTAGCGTGACATCTAGGGTTTGAAATAAAAAAAACATTTTTTTATTTGTCAAATAACATCGAATAATAAAAAATACTATCTCTTAAGTCTTAATATTTAAGTGAATCACATCTAGGGTTTCAAGATTCACTTTTTATCAAGTATTGTATCTCTTTGAGGGATATAGATGAAAGCAATGATTGGGTGGTTGGTCTAATGGAAGATGAAGATGAGTTGGTTCACCAAGGTGAAAAATTGACTTGGGGTACCAGAAGCCATGGTTAGGTTTACTAAGAAATTATCAAGGTTTTATGTTGTAGGATGCAAGGCGGCGCCTGCGCTAAAGAATTTTGTGGCGCTTTGCGCCATTAATAACTATGGAATTACTTTTTGTATCTTTGGTATTTAAAAAATGCTAAAGAATTTTGTAACTGTGTTCGTAGTTATTATAATATGTTTGCATTCACATCAATGGGTGTACACTGTGACAAATCATTAGCTAAAAGAAATAAGGGAGTTTATACATTTCGAGTCCAAGGTCAACTTTATCATTTTATGGATCAATTAATACCACCAACTAACAGCCAACCAAAAAATCTTCAATTATATTTCTTTGATACAGAACATGAAATTTTAAATCGCATGTCCGTTAGCTCAAAATTTTACGAACCTCTTGTTGAGAAATTAATGCATATCTTACAAGTAAATCCATATGGAAAGTTTTTCCATAGTCTTAACACTATTCAAGACTTAAATGAGTATAAAAATTTCTTTACAAGCTGACCCTACGACTGACCAAAATATTTTTAACAAACCTTCTGCGTCTCAAATAGCTGGAATATGGCTAGAATCTAATGGCCCTCAGCAAAATACGAGCCAACAAATTCAGGTATATCCAAAAAGCTCCCAACCTCAAATTATTAAACACTATTTCGGTTGCTATGATCCTATGCAATACCCTCTTATATTCCCAAATGGAGAAACTGGTTGGCAAAGAACAATTAAATGATTGGAACGTAAACGAAAACGTACATACAACACATCAACATGTGATGGTGAGACTTCAAACACCATCCAAAATTTCTCAAGCGTCACTGATTTCATCCAATCTGAAAATCAAGGTAATTCTTTAGTGTAATTTTACTTTGTTTAAAATTTGAAAATATTTACGTTCTAATAAAACTATGTTATTGTTTATGTAGGTTCTAATACTAAGAGCGCTGAAAGAACAACTGTCTCATGTCGTGAATATTATTGTTATAAATTACAAATTCGAGAACATGATAAATCGTTTCTGCTTCATATAGGTAAACTTCTGCAACAATACGTAGAAGATATGTACATTAAAATTGTAACATCAAGATTAGACTTTTTTAGAAGTATTGATATGCAAAAACGCTTGCGAAAGGAAGTATATTGTAGTTTACTAGATGGTATTGCGCAAGGGTATGAATTAGGTGCTGATATTGGATTACATACATTATTACCCACATCATTTGTTGGTGGACCTAGAGATATGCGCAAAAGATATATGGATGATATAGCTTTAGTACAAAACTATGAAAAGCCTGACATTTTCTTAACAATAACATCAAATCCAAACTGACCTGAAATAAAGGCATTGTGTTTATCCTCTGATGAAGTGCAAAACAGACCAGATTTAATTGCTAGAGTATTTCGTGCAAAACTCCGAGTTTTAAAAGATGAATTGTTTAAGAAAGAAAATTTTGGTCATGTTGTTGCCTACGCTTATGTGATAGAATTTCAAAAAAGAGGTTTACCTCATACTCATTTCTTGCTTATTCTGAACAAAGCATCGAAAATGTACTCTCTCGAGGCATTTGACATAATTGTTTGTGCAGAACTACCTGATAGAAATACTGACCCATATTTGTTCTCACTGGTAGTAAAACATATGATGCATGGACCATGTGGTTCACTTAATCCAACATGTCCTTGTATGAAAAAAAGGTACTTGCAAATTCCGTTATCCTAAAGACTTCTCAAGAAAGCACCAAATTTGCAACAAACTCATACCCAATATACCGACTTGCAAATAATAAACGTACAGTCAATGTTAGGGGGTCACAGCTTGACAACCAATGGGTTGTACCTTATAATCCACGTCTTTTGGCTAAATTTAATTGTCACATTAACATTGAAATATGTTCAACATTTCAAGCCTTCAAATATTTGTATAAATACATTTACAAAGGACATGACAAGATTGCATATTCGTTAGTTACAGATCCCGAAGACCAAATAGTTGATGAAATAAAAAATTTCCAACGTGCTAGATGGATTTCACCCCCTGAGGCAGTATGACGAATTTTCGAATTTGAACTTAATCATATGCATCCACCAGTAATATGCTTACCAATTCATTTAGAGAATAAACAACCAATAATTTTCTCTGCTAATGACTCATTACACAACATTGCCAACAATCCTGCTATCCAAAAGACTATGCTAACATAATTTTTTAACATGAACAAACACAATGATTATGCCAAAAGCTTGAATTGTTTATACATTGAGTTCCCACAACATTTTACTTGGCATGCCAATTTGAAAGAGTGGAAACCTCGCTTGAAACGACAGGTTATAGGGCGGATTGCGAGTTGTCAACCATCTGAAGGAGAAAAGTTTTATTCAAGGTTGTTATTAATGCACATTAGAAAAACCAACTTCTTTTATGGACTTACGAACAATCAATAGACAAACTTTCCACACAAATAGAGATGCTGCACAAATGTTAGGATTAACAGAAACAGACCATACTTCTGAAATGTGCATACATAAGGCTACTGCATATTTGATGCCTTCTGCTTTACGCCAATTATTTGCTACAGTTCTTGTTTACTGTAATCCTAAAAGTCCTAAAGACTTGTGGTTTAAATTTGAAAATTTACTCTCAGAAGATTTCAGTCGCAATAAAAGTTTCAGTCTTGAAATAGTTAGGCATAAAGTTTTAGATAACATTGCTTACAATCTTTATTCAATGGGGAAAAAATTGGAAGACTTTTTTTCTGAAGCTGATAACGTCCTCATGACTTTTGATGACAATTTAGCGAAAGAGTTACAAACTGAACAAAATGTAATTATACCTGCAGAGTATTTTGCAGCCGATGACCAACTAAACGAGGAACAAAAGTTTTGCTACGACCGAATAATGTATCATGTTAATAACAATTTGCCAAACATATTTTTCGTGGACGGTCCAGGAGGTACGGGGAAAACATTTTTATACAAAACGCTTCTTGCTACAATACGATCTGCTGGTCATATTGCACTGGCTACAGCTACCTCAGGTGTAGCAGCATCATTACTTCCAGGTGGACGTACCTCACATTCAAGATTTAAAATTCCTTTAGACGAAAACGAAGGCAAATCTTGTAGTGTTAGCAAACAAAGCTCATTAGCTCACCTGATAAAAGTTGCAAAATTAATTATTTGGGATGAAGCTACAATGGCAAAACGCAGTACTATTGAAAAGTTCGATGAAATGCTAAAAGATATAATGAATTCAAATACAATATTTGGCGGTAAAATTATCGTATTTGGTGGGGATTTTCGCCAAACATTACCAGTCATTCTTAAAGGTACAAAAGAAGATATAATAGACGCTTCAATTGTTATGTCACCTTTATGGAACCAACTTGAAAAGTTAAAACTTACACAAAACATGCGAGCATTAGTTGATCCTAAGTTCTCAGCCTACTTGTTAAAAATAGGCGACATAATTGAATGCACTAATGAAAAAGGAGAAATTAAAATACCGGCCAAAATCAACATTCCTTTCACGGATGATACTACATCATTAAACACATTAATAGATATTGTATTCCCCAATATTAATGATCATAATATAGATATTTCTTTGGTTGCAAAGCGAGTTATACTTACTACGAGAAATGACTTCGTCCATGAAATAAATGATGTCTTAATTAATAGAATTGAAGGTGAAGAAACTACATACTTTAGTTGTGATGAAAACACGGATACTTATATTGTACCCAATCAACAAGAATTTTTCCACACCTTAACTCCTCAGGGGCTTCCTCATAAACTAACTTTGAAAATAAACGCCCCCATCATTTTATTAAGAAATATTAATCCAACCGAGGGACTTTGTAATGGTACACGTCTTCTTTGCAAAGGTTTTGACAAAAACATTATCTACGCTGAAATTTCAGTAGGCACCCACACTGGCAAGCCTGTATTTATTCCCCGTATAACATTTGAAGCTCCACATGACAGTTTTTCATCTACACCGTTCAAAAGAAAACAATTTCCTGTACGTCTATGTTACTCAATGACAATTAATAAAGCACAGGGTCAAACTTTAGATTTCGTCGGTGTTTATTTAAATGAGCCTGTATTTTCACATGGCCAACTATATGTTGCCCTGTCAAGAGCGAAGACTATAGACCAATTAAAAGTACTTATTAGATCATCAACACAATTAGCACAAAGTACCAACTTCACCAAAAATATTGTATACCACGAAGTCTTAACAGCTGCCAACACTAACTAAATCTCCCACAGATTCTCCCCAATATAAATTTATAATTTTGTTACAAATTCGAGTATGCAGATTCTATATTCATGGTTCTTAGGTACTGCAAATATATTTATACCATTAAAATGCTTGTTCTACTATAGTCTCCATTTATAATTGTTGTTTTCAAATTTGAAACATTTTGTTACATTTCAGTCACTCCGTGTAAAATAACACTACAGTCAATAAAGCATATAATTTTTATATTGAATAATTTCAGGCCAATGGAAAGCAAATGCACTACCCTTCAGAGCCTAACTCCAACCGTCCAGAATTGGTTTGTTAAAGTATTGGTAGCTGAAAAAACTCCAATTCGCCAATTCAAATGGGGAAAGCAGCAAAAGCTTGTGTTGGTTGATAATGAGGTAAGTTCAACTTAGACCATATAACCACATTTCTTTATTAATGTTTAACCTTTAACTCATAAATCATCCCCGCAGGAACAAAGCATACAATGCATCATTTATCAGCAGGATGTTGATCAACTTGATAAAGTGCTCGAACTATATCACACATACTACGTTGGGAACGCCAAAATTCGAGACATGCCTGCAAATATACCATCACTGGCCAATTCAAAATATCAGATAGTGCTTAGCAGAAGTGCTTTCATAAAGTTTGTGAACAAAGAAGCACAGTTACCGCTTGACCACGTTTATCAACTCACACAGTTCGCACAATGTACTCAAATTGCAGATTCAGCTGACAAGCAAATCAGCTAAGTTGTTCCACGATTTTTTTTCTCTATAAATAATTGCAATACAAACTTATTCTTACTTCATTTCACCATGCTAATTTATGTAGATTTACTATGTGGTGTGATACACATGTTCCCACCTCGCCTTATCTTGAAAATACAGAGGAACGTGCAAGATTTCGTTATCGTTAATGAAAAGTGAGACAAATTCAAATATAAATTATACATATATCATTTACTAAATTTTACAGTGATAAATTTGCAATCTTCCATTCATACAGGCGAAGGCCTACTATCCTCACCCTATGGGAGGAATTTCTGCAGACTGAGGCACGTCTTTTAACTGAAAATCTCCACAACATGCCAGTAATTTTAGCAATGCGACTAACTGTCAACACTTTCTACGGTAATCATTGTCACACTACTAAATGAATTACACTTCGCAGTAATTGAATTATTAATGAAAATAGTGTATTGCAGGCACATCCGTTGGGACATTACCAAACAGCACCATCTTGTTTGGCCCCCCAATACCACAAGCTAGGCAGCTCGAATCATGGTAATCACTTGAATTTAATAAACGGTAAATTGCTAATTAGGTAATGGGTCAGGATTATTAACATTACTTTGCATACTCTATAAAGAATTTAAAGGAATGTGTGTCTTGTTCTTTCATGACAAAGTATCTTGTTGTATAAGAATCTGATAATTGTTGCTTTCCTAAAGATATAAAAGACAGATTTACAGCATTCGTAAACCAACTTTATTTACCCCAAAATAAAATCTGTATGAACCGCTAATTATGAGTGGACAATAATATACCTATAATTTCATTATTTAGTTGTTTAATTACCTATTTCATTAATGGAATGGTAAAGAATACCAAAAACTGATCAAACCTAAATTCAAAATTAAGGTGATGTTTGCAAATGAAAATGGTGATCTTTAGTTAATAATTAGGATGGTTAAAGCAGGGTTAAGTAGAGGAGATCAATTGCCCTATCTTAGTTCAAAATCTCCGTATGGCTTTATATGGGTGTACTCGAGTTTCTGTAATGTAAATCTAAGGAAGAAGGATATACCCATCTGTTATCATATCTTTTGTCGGATGCATTTAATCTCTACAGAAACTTCCTTAAGTAATGCACCAATCTGATTTATAGAAACTTGAGTATGACTACATGTCCATATTCTGATCAATATTGAAAATCATTTTGCTATATAAACATCTTAATCTACTTTCCTGCTTCCAATGCACAAAGAGGTGGCCATATTTTTCTAAAATGAAACTGCAAAAGTGTTCATACTTCGCATATAAAACTACTAAAGAGATCTCAAGAACTATTGATATGACTTGTTGATTAGCTCCATTTGGGTTTATTCCGCGAAATTTACTTTCCCTGTCACAACATATTTTACAAACTGTCATATTTTTTCAGGTTGAAGGCGAACAAAAAATATGTTGAGACTGTCATTGACCAACTTCTTTACGACAAAGCTAATCAACGCAAAGATCTTCCACTTGATTCTCAGATTCGAAAAATAAACCAGGTCTCAGGTCCAGCTGAAAGGTAATTATAAATTCACACAAAACTTGCTTTAACCTACATCTAAACATACAATAACTTGCACACATTTCCTCCTATAGGCACTATCGTTTTGGA
The DNA here is from genome assembly GCA_037126765.1 of Stenogyne calaminthoides. Taxonomy (NCBI): domain Eukaryota; kingdom Viridiplantae; phylum Streptophyta; class Magnoliopsida; order Lamiales; family Lamiaceae; genus Stenogyne; species Stenogyne calaminthoides. Next base: position 17,790,410 of record JBBCBC010000011.1, read on the forward strand.
TTAAAGCCAACCTATGTATTACAAACCACGAACAACGCTACTACTTTCTAGCTTGCCCGAGCTGTTCCAGACCTTGTGGAGCAATGTACAAAACCGATTTCAGATGCCTATATTGCCTCAACGAGTTTGCAGGTCCAAAACCATTGTAAGTCTATTAATATTGTCACACCTTGTACATATGATAGCATTATTGAAAATGATCAAACCTGTTTGTTTAACTCTTAATTCATGATTAATCTTTTCTCTTGTCATGCTTTCTGTTTCATTATCTATACCCTCCAACTGGTATTAGTGAAAGCTATGTTGAATGAAGGTAGTGAAAAGTAGCAGCAAATTTATTTTAGTAATCTAATTATGTATGCGACGGTAGCTTTCGGGTTAGATTAAATATATCGACAAGCGGGTGGTAGTGAGAGAAAATGATAAAGTTAAAACAAAGAGTAATTTGTGATATACAAAAGAAATGCATATTCTGAATCGGGGATTTCCCCACTAATCAGATGATAATTTATAAGCATCGAGGATATACAATTCTGTGTAGGAAACTATATCGATTATTTTTATGTTATGCTGTATTTAATTTGGAAGAATGTCTTTAATGTATTTAACAGAAATGTATATGAGTACAATTTACTAATGGTGAAAGTACTTAATAACGTCTTTAATGTATTTAACAGAAATGTATATGAATACAATTTACTAATAGTGAAAGTACTTAGTTTTGTAAACATGATTAAATCCAGTCTACGTTGCTATATGCAATTGACTACCTTATAAAGTGTTATTTATCTTTTTGCTTGGTTGTAACTTGAATTCCTTGCTCTCATTTTCAACAGATTTCATATTATTTGCAGTCATATTGCGTTTCTATCCACTATATTTTCTTCAAGCGAGCTAATATATATATTCTTCAAGCTACAACTTAATTCATGTTTCAATTTTCGATATACAGGCTACGCTTCGAGGTGGAATTATTTGACGAAACGGGGGCTTTGGATGCTTTTATAGAGGGAAAAGAAGCAAAAACAATCTTAGGCATGTCCGGTGAACAAGTCATCGAGTCAGAATTAAAGGTAATTAACACACCATTTTCACCCCTTTAAATATGCACATTATTCACCACACCCCTTTTATAAATACCACTTTTTTGCAAGTGAACGAAAAATACAAGGACACACGATGGTTTTTTCATATAAGGGCAATGTACTACCAGGTCAAAGAGAAAAAAGCCACACGAAACACCATAATATCATGTCTTACAGTTCGTGAATCGACTTCAACATCAGATGTAGAGATGCAAGAATATCAACACATCACACCAACAATGCAAACCCTCTCCTCCACCACTCCTACTACCCACCTTTCCAAACCAACCACCAAAAGAGACCTCGACTCTGCTAAAGACTCACCAAGCAAAAGTCCAAAACACATTAAACAAGACTGACAACCCATGCTGCGCATCACCAATGCATTTTTGGAACCTTCCGGAGCTATTTTTGCTGCACATAATGCTCTATCCTACACAGATCTACTTCTGTCAGGTCACTCATTTTGGCTTTTGGATGCAAGTGATGTTGTAGCTTAGACATATCTACTTTTTAGTGGATCACTCACTGAGGCTAAACTTAACAACCCAAATTACACATAACCTATGTATTTTTGAAACCTTCGGGAACTATTTTGCATGCCCATAATGCTTTACTTTAGGCATGTCTACTTTATGTATATTTAAAACCTTGTGGAACTATTTTGAATGCACATAATGTTCAATTTTAAATGTACTGATGCTCTACAAACATGGCCATATATTTACACTACATATTTTACATATATACGGGTAATCACCTCAAACTTTGAGGTGTTAAAAAAAACTAGTATATATATAATGTACTAAAATTTTCTACGTGTTATATTTAAAAATTATATAATTTTAACTAAAACTTATATAAAATATTCTACAATACACATGCTTAAATTTAATATCTATATATAATACACACATATATTACAGTTAGCTAAACAATATTTCTAAAATTAATATATACCATTTAAATGAATTACAATATGCTACATTACATCTATACACATATACCTAAAATTACAGCTTACTAAAAATGCATAAAGTAACAGGTTGAAATCAGAAAACTAACGTAGAAATGCTCGTGGACAAGTGTAGAACAAAACTCAATGCGTATCAGTTTCAGCTGTCTTTTTAAATCAGAATTTAGCGAGGACTAGACGGGGGTTAGAGTAAAATTCATTTTTAGTCCCACAGGACATGAGACCTCACAATTTTGGTCTCAATACTTATCAATTGACCCGTAAGAATTTTTTAATGCAATTTTAGTCATTCAGTTACGGGATTCGTTAAATTCAACTGCACTTTTGATCCCAAATCTTGTCCCCTGGGACCAAAAATGCAGCTGACATTAACGTAAAACGTAAAGGCTGGACCAAAACTGCATGAAAAAATGATTTTGGGACCAAAGATGTTGGGACCAAAATCATAAGGTTCCATGTCATGTTGGACAAAAAATGAATTTTACTCACGGGAGTTACTTAGCACTCGCCTTTCTTTTAAGCAATATGACTGCGTTTAGGTACCTCTGCAGAAAAGGCGAGAAAAAGACTCTTGCCATTGGTGAGGGTGCTTATAAACCTTTGTCATTTTATAAAATCTCTTGTCCCCCCTCGCCTTCTCATTTTCATTCACTAGTACTCAGTTAGCCTCGCCCTTTTGAAATAAAATTTAATCCATCGCCTTACCCTCGCTATTTACGAGTGTGAAATGTGGTTCTCACCAAGCCTTCCCCACGACCAATTTTTTATAGTGTACCAAGAAATACGAAAGTACTCACTCAACATATCACTATAGAGTTGCACACTTATGAGCTCTGGGTTGTCCCTGACCCATATTTTCACTCATGTGAAGCTTAGGAAACAAATCCTCCGCCTGTTTGCCCTCTGAAAATTTGTGAAACTCTATTCATTTATCGCCTAATATCAGCCACAATGTTGGTCCCGAAAAATCGAGTTAAAACTCGAAAAATCTCAATGGAAGGTGACAAAAAATATTTTGCGCATCTTGTTTTGTACACTTCATCTTATGCAAGACCAGTTCACTTGATGTTCAGTTGATCTGATGAGTCTTATGAAATCAGACTCGTCTTATGTGTTATATATGCAAATTTGCTAAAGTATGTATGACAGTTAGTATGAAAACAAATAAGAACACAAGTATTTTTATAGTGGTTCGAAGACCCATCTTCGACATCCACTCTTCCCTTCATGGGGTACTTCCTTAATTCAAAGGATTCTTAATTTAAAGTGTAAGGAACATTGTCAATTGGGTTATGTCTTCGTGAGATCAGTTCACTAGTCTTTTATAGAGTTCTAGCACTATATCGAATACCCATCTGTCAGGTAGTTTCCTCAACTAAACTTCTAGACTTGCTTACAAACTTTCTATCGAATTTAAAGAAAAGGCTTTGATTTTGATTTCCAACTAGGTGAGATTTTCCTCTTTAAGCTAAGGTTGAGAAAATCTCTCTAAGCTTAGGATATGACAATTATGCTTAGATATAGTGTAGAACACTCTTTGATATATTTGAATATCTCATGCCTTGTGTTCTTCAATGGAGATGCTTGAAGATTTGACTTTCTTGTTCACTTGATAGCCTTCTCCATTACCTTCTAATGAAGGTAGTGTAATGTACTTATAGTGTAGATTTGAATGTTACCGTTGGAGAGTAAATTCAAATCTATACTAATAATCTTTCAACTTTTATTTGTCCTATTTGCACTGTTGAACGCCAAATCCGTACACGGGTTGCCAACTTCTCATTGGTCTACTTTTTTGTGTCTAATGGATCTTTCAGCCTCCTCATCTTATCATACCAGGTGCATCTTATCTTGATCAGCCTCGTCTTATCATCAGCTGCGTCTTATCTCAACTTCTCAAGTTAGCTGGCTTCTTATCTTAGCTTCTTAGTTAGTTGGCTTCTTCTCAGATAAGTTGGCTTCTTATATCAGTTTCTCAGATCAGTTGGCTTCTTCTCAAATCAGCTGGCTTCTTCTCTCATCTTCATACGCATCATCTTATCATCAGCCCCGTCTTATCAGACAAGTTCCCCCTCAACTTGTTACATGTAAAGATAAAATTAAGTCTAGAAACACAAACTTTCTATACAACTTAGCTTGCCCTATTATAAGATGTTTTGACATAATAATCAAAACTATAAATATTCTAATACACAATATACATATCCGTATAGTTTTTATGGGATTAAAACACTGGCCCCTAGAAAAAGCTATCACAACTAACATAATTCGATTCAATCCAAAGATTACTCCATCCTCATGAAGTCGCCAGCCGAATAAAAATAAGACTTGCCATCAATCCCTCCTCAAATGGAAGTAGCCCAATAATAGACCGTGTAGGTCCAGAACGAGTTATGTGAGAAAATAATGTTTGGAGGGGATGGGTGAATAGATTTTCTCAAATTCTTTTTGTGAGCTTGTCTGAGGGCAGCTGATTTGTTATGATCAACCTCAAATAAAGTTATGTGTTCAGAGTGAAATATGCTAAGACTAATAACCAACCTACTGATTTCTTAAGCCAACTGACTAGTTGGACGACTATCAAAATAAGTTGACGTGAAAGTGTGAGTTAACTCATGTGATGAAAACCTTTTATTAAAACAATCTCAACTTTTATAGGTTAACTGACTTGATGTGCAGCTGATCAGATGAGATTAGTGTATGCTTGTTTTACAAATAATGAATGTATCAGAGACAAAGCTCTTTCGTCCACTCTTCCCTTCGGCAAGGTAATTGTTTTGATCATAGGAGTCTTGATTTAAAGTACCAAGGGATACTCAGTCACTCTTCCCTCTGTGGGATTCAACTATTTGGATTCTACCAAGCTTCAACCCTCTCTAGAAAAATATATCAGCTAGCTTTTCTCTTCACTAAATTTCTTGATTGTTGAAACTTCCTAACTTTCGAAGTAGGGTTTGATAAGATTCCAACTATGAGAGAGACCCTCTTACAAGTGTTAGCCTTAAAGTTGGGATGAGAAGATCTCTTCTAAGCTAGGATCAGATGAGAATATATACTAAACTTGATTTGGCTTTCTTGCTTGATTTTCTTGGACTTTTTTTTTTAATTTTTGTAACCTTACTTTAAAGGTCTTCATCCGTATTTATAAATGGATTTGAAAATTAGCCTTAAAGGACTTCTTTTGAATTTTCGTAACCTCCGACAGTTAATGACATTATAGTGTTAGTGTTAGTGTCCTAGAGACAATCTATTGTAAGGACATAATACTCGATGATATTCAGTTTGATTTAATATTATAGTTCTTTTAATATTAATTTATGACAATACACTTGTTTGAATATTATGTTTTATTGTTTGCATTTATTCAAGCAAGTGTTCCCATGAGTCATTGAGGCTGTAAGAACTCAGATGACTTGAGCATGATTCTCAAATGGCCCCGATCAAGGATCATCAAGAATGGGATATTGATAATGCAATTGAGATCGATTAATGCGATCGTGATCATCTTTCTTAGAGAGTTTAGTAAGATCTCACTTACTACGAGATACTAGGTATCTCATGATGGATGCATAAATACCTTAGAGGGTATTGGTATACCCATCCGAGAAACCATTTGATGTAAGTCCACAATATATGTCTACAGGTGTCTCGGTTAGTGGGAGCAATGTGATACTCCTTTGACTTGAGGTCAATACGCAATACATGTGTGGAGTGATGAACTTTTTGACCATGACCGACGCTTGCACCCTTCCATGGGTAGATATGACTTGGATTGGGTTCATCACGAAGTGCATGTGCGTGGTAGTTGAGCCAAGAATATGATTCATTCCTCAATGTGGATTGAGAGAGAATACTCATCTTCTCATCATAATTGGATCAAAGTCATCGGCCGATGCACGTCGACTTAGACTTTGTGCTAAGTGTGACATACATGATCAATTAGTGATTAGAGATAATATTATTAAGTTATTTGAATAGACACTTCATCATGTTCAAGACTTAATCGAATATTCGCGAATGAAAGGAGAAAATCGTAATAGCCCATGTTTAAGTTACAGCTAGTTGCACGTTTCTAGCAACGTACCTCATATATTGAGAATATTTGATTTATTGTCTAGGGTTCAATTAAGACCGTTAGTTTGACTAATCACTTTATATATGAGGGCCAATGGGTCACACAATAAGTAGTTCCCTTTTACAGATTATTGTTGGTTGATTTAATGTTAAATTGGATTTAATATTTAATTTATGGAGAATTAATTAATAATAGATTAATTTGGAATTAATTATTATTAATGTTTAATTAAATTGGATTTAATTAAATAGACTTCTCAATAATAATATATGAAATATTATTATCGGATTTAATATATATGGAATCAAATTCGTAGAGATTTGATATACATGAGAATTAAATCCGTAGAGATTTTATATATAAGAAATAAATCTAAGAGGTTTATTTTATAAGATTAGAGATTTTATTTCCTAATCAGGTTAGCTTAATGGGCCTCCCCTATATATGAGCTCTTGAGAATTTATAATACAAGTGTTCATATTTTCTCCATAAAATCTAGAGTTAGAATTTTCCTAACAAATTCGTCTCGGGATTCAACGCTGACAAATCTGCAAAAAGTCCGTGAACCTGGGATTACATGGATCATGGTGGAAAATCTACTTCAATCATTGTAAGATTTCTTGTTATGTTTATTCGTAATCGTTTATACAATTAACTGTTCGTTGTTGGTGAACTATTAATTTTCAATGCGCATGTATTACGTGTTTACGTGCCTCTATAATCCAACAGAGGTGTCAGAGCTTGAGGCTCTCGTTATTAATTGTATAACTGAAATGGTTTTATAAATTAAATTAAAGAATTTTTTTTATAAGAACATGGGGCACGGTCATTAGATGAACCGCACCCCTTTTAATTGTTTGCCTTTTCGGGTTGTCGTCTCTGCCTAGAAAACCCCAATTCGATTTAGGGCTTTCCTAGGGAAGACCCGCCGCTGCATACCCTCGTTCTCACGGCAGGCGACGCTACGCCGCGTCACTCGAGGCTGGCGTTCGGCACCGTGGCCTCGCGACGCGTGCGGGAGCTCGCGGCTTGGCCCGTGTAACTTCGCCGCCGTCGATTTTATTGCTCCGCCCCTGTTCTTCGTATATTTTCTCGGCGGTGCGCCCCTAAATGCGATTCAAGGCGGCGCGCCACCGGAATCGAGATGAATTAGTGGCGATGCGCTGCTGATTCGTTCGTCTTCTTCGCGTTTGTTTTGGAACCATTTTGCCGGAGTCGCGGCTCCGCGCGCGTTAAGCGGCGACGGCGACTCGCGTCAGACCTTAAATCATTCGATGCGTTTTCTGGTTTCGTCTTGATCTTCCTGGATTCAATGTGTTTTTGGTTTTCGTTTAGCGTTTCTGGATTTGCGATTTTCTGGTTTTGATGCTCGTCCCGGTTTCGTGCATTTTCCAGTCTTGTTTGCTTCTGGAATTTGACGTTTTTGGGATTCGTCATTTTCTGGGTTTGCACGCTACTGGTTTCGATCGTTTGGGTCTTGCTCATATACAACTTTTGGTTTTAATTGGATTGAATGATGAATATTGACCAATGTTGACTGTTCAAATGAATGATTGGATTATTTCTTATGAACTAAGGTTGAATTGTTGGTTTTGGTTGTCCCGGTCGGTTTAGACGATATCTGGGCTATGATGAGGGAGGGGTTGTTTTGCAAATTGGATTTCTAATTGACCCCTTTGTGCAAGTTTTAGAAATTGCACTTGAGCCCCTGACAAACAATTAAAATAAAATATGTTTTTAAAATTTAATAAAATTAATTTTAAAATCAGTTATAAAAGTTGGATTTTTATTAATAATTAATTGGATTAATTATTTCCCTTTAATAATCTTTTAAATTTGAACATAGAAATTGGATTTCTCGATATTTCGTTTAAAAGAAATTATTAAAATTTCACTTCGTTAACTTGTTTATTTAAATTCGTTAATATATTTATAGTCCGCATTATAACTGTTTGGGTAGGCGGCGCCCAATAATTTCTCAAATGTGACGTAGTTAACAAGTTGGATCTCAATTAAGCAATTAATACCCCGTTTTTTAAAACGTCCCTCACTAAAATATAATTTTCATTAAATTGAACGATACCTTCCATCAAAATTAAAAGTAAACCGGAGATTTCTTTCCAATGAGTATTTAAGGCCCAAGTCTTTTGCTCGGATCTACATCTAATGGGACTTTTATAGGGACACGAAGTGTCGGCGCTTGATGGTTGTAAATCAACTTAACTTTGTTTCACCAGCCCAAGCAGGGAAACGAAAGTCAAGGGGCATCCGATTGAACTAGGTTCAATCAACTAGGAGTTGCAGTTTTGCAATTGGTTTGGAATCCATCAATTATGATTTATATTAGATATAAATTTGTATTCTTCCGATGAGGTCGTTGAATATGTGAAAATAATGAAGACAAAATAAACATAAAAGAAAGGTCATGTTTATTTTGATTGCTGAATATTGATCATAGGAATTATGTGTTTAATTCCCATTTTATTTTATTTCTCTTGGTTAGTTGAAATGTATAACTGTTATTGAGATGTGTTTTGGAAATAAACAAATTAAATTTGGCAAAAAATTTTTTTCGACCCAAGACCAAAACATGTGTTTGGTCTAAGGCAAAAAAAGATTTAAAGACGTGTTGGAGAACGCCAATCCGGAGTTACCTCGAATCTGGTTTCCGCTGGCCCCACGTTTGACGTGCTTGACTCGGAAGAAACATCAAGAGGATGCTTCCCAGACTTAGTATGTGATGTTGTTAGGCATGACTCCCGATAAACATAGGCAACGTGAGAAAATGGGCCCCTTCTAGATGCTTATGCATCTTAAGGATCTCTTTGATTCTGAATCTCATTCTGAGATTTATGAAGAATGAGGGATCTGTTCGGATGCTGGTTAGCTAAAGAAAGGGAGATTTCACCTCATGTGCTAATGATGATAGACCTAATTGAGAAACTTAGTAATTTAGGCATTGAGCTAAAAGACCAACGTTTTCATTTATGTTATCCTCCAGTCACTCCCGGATTCATATTCTAGCCTCATTATGAACTACAATATGAATAAGACGGATGAGACCATGCCTAAACTTCACAACGTGCTCAAGACTTTTGATTTCACTATCACTAAGATGGTGTTCAAAAGAAGGAGGCGAAGAAACGAGGATGTGTGCTCTCAGAAGTAAGAAGAGGGCACCAGAAGAAGGACTTTAAAGTTTTAGTTGCTGAAAAGAAGACACTAGGTGTTTCTGGCACTAGAACATGTATGTTTGTTATTAAGATAAGCATGTCCACTAATAGCATTAACTGCTTGGTATTAGATACCGGATGTGGCTCACACATTTGTAAGAATGTGAAGGGGCTCATGTGTCTTAGGGCAGTTAGGCTGAGTGAAGTCGTCTTACACGTGGAAATGGAGCAAGAGTTGCTACTGAACGTGTAGAGATATATGTGTTAGACATACCCTTTGGTTTTAGATGAGAACTTAATGATTGCCATTTCGTTCCTTCTATTACTCGCAACATTATTTCATTCCTATGTTAGACATTGAGAGTTTTTCCTTCCATTTTAGTGATAATAATTTTATTTCACGTTAAATGGTGTGCTTTATAGGAATGCCCTTTATAGAATGGTTTATGTTTGTTGATTGTGGATATAATGCTCTTAATATACAAAATAAAAGACTCAAACTTAGTAATCATGAAAACCCAACTTACTTATGGCACTGTAGACTTGGCCATGCAAACGAGAAAAGAATTGCAAGGTTAAGGTAGTTGGACTACTTAATCCCATTTGACTTTAAATCTTATGGTAATTGCGAATCTTGTCTCAAGGGCAAGATGATCAACAAACCTTTTTTTGGGAAAGGAATGCGTGCCAAAGAAGTTCTAGAGCTGATCCACACCAATGTATATGGACCATTGCACACTCTAGCTAGGGATCACTTAGGCTACTTCATTACTTTTACTGACGATTTCTCGAGATACGGGTATGTGCATCTCATGAAACACAAATTCGAATCTTTTGAGAAATTCAAAGAGTATAAAGCTGAAGTAGAAAAACAACTTGGTAAGAGTAACAAGACTCTTCGATCGGATCGAGGAGGTGAATACCTTAGCCATGAATTCACTGATTACTTGATGTTGCATGGAATCCAATAACAATGGACTCTTCCCGAAACACCTCAGATGAACGGTGTGTCCGAACGGAGAAACCGAACCTTGTTAGATATGGTGAGGTCCATGATGAACTTTTCCTCTCTTCTGAAATTCTTATGGGGATACGCGTTACATACCTCAATCTACATTCTGAATAGGATTCCATCTATATCGGTTGAACATACACCATATGAACAATGGTATGACAAGAAGCCAACTTTTACATATATCAAAATATGGGGTTACCCCGTGATTGTGAAAAAGATGCTTACTGATAAGTTGGAATCCAAAGGTGAAAAGGGTTACTTTGTGGGATATTCTAAGGAAACTAAAGGATATTACTTATATTTACCTGAGAAACAAACAATGATTGTTTCTAGGCAAGCCAACTTTCTTGAAGACAATTATGTCTTTAAGGAACAAGGCCGTAAGATGATAGAACTTGAAGAAATTCAAGAATCACAAATTAACAAAGAGACTGATATCTTGTCAAAGCAACATGACAAGGAATCAGTGGGAGCATTCAACGACTTTCACTGTGGGAGTCTTTCACTAGGTGATCGTCTTTCAGCCAGTGGGATCAACGTAATTGGAGTAAGCTTGCTAGTGCAAGAACCTCCAAGTGGGCTGAATGAGAACAACATAGTTCAAACTCCCGCCCAAGAGGCATATGAAAGTGTAGCTCTTGAGGACTCTCCGGACATTGATGAAATCGATGCACCACAAAATTTTCACGATCAGAATATACAACCTGCACAACCACATCTCCATAAGTCAATTAGGAATCGTAATCCACCCATTAGATACGATTACCTCTTGGAGGAACTCCATAATGTGGACATACCGGATAAGGATGATCCTAATACTTACTCTGAATCAATATCATATATTGATTCATGGAAGTGACATGAAGCCATGAAATCCGAGATGGACTCGGTGTACACCAATCAAGTTTGGGACTTGGTGAGTTGCCTAAAGGGGTTGGACCCATAGTTTGCAGATGGGTCTTCAAGCGAAAGACCAATGCAAATGAAAAAGTACAAACCTACAAAGCTAGGTTGGTGGCGAAGAGTTATAGTCAACGCGAAGGCATTGACTATGACGAGACCTTCTCACCAGTAACAAAGATCAAGTCTGTTCGAATTTTACTTGCGATAGGAGCACACTATGATTATGAGATTTGACAGATGGATGTCAAAACAGTTTTCCTCAATGAAAACATTGATGAGAAAGTGTTTATGACTCAACCAGAAGGTTTTATATCTAAGCTAAATTCTAATCTAGTATGCAAGCTAAAGAGATTCATCTATGGATTGAAGCAAGCTTCTAGGAGTTGGAATATCCGATTTGATGAAGCTATCAAGTCTTTTGACTTCATCAAAAACTCGGAAGATCCTTGCGTTTATCGTAAACGCAACGGGAAGAATATTATTTTCATAATCGTGTATGTCAATGACATTAATTTTGGGAAACAATATCCCATTAATGCAGTCCGTAAAAGATTGGTTGTCAAAGACCTTCAATGATGAAGGATCTTTGTGAAGTCTGCTACATCCTAGAGATCAAGATCCACAGGGATAGATCCAAGAGGATGTTGAGGCTGTCATAGTCCACCTATGTAGACAATGTGTTGAAGCGTTTTGCGATAGAGAACTCTAAGAGAGGGTCCTTACCGACAAATCATGGGATAAAACTATCAAAGAAGGATTGTCCTTCTGTTGAAGCTGATATCAAGCACATGAAAGATGTCCAATATGCATATGCAATTGAGTCAATTATGTACGCAATGACTTGCACTAGGCCAAACGTGGCCTACGCTATCAACATCACTGGTAGATATCAACAGAATCCGGGTGAGTCTTACTGGATTGCTGTCAAGACCATTCTGAAGTATCTTAGATGAACTAAAGAATGTTTCCTTGTCTATGGTGGACAGTCATAACTAGTAGTCACTGGTTATGCTGACGCAAGTTTCCAATCCGACCGTGATGATTACAAATCACAGTCTGATTACGTTTCACTCTCAATGATGAGGCGGTCAGTTGGAATAGTTCCAAGCAAGTCGACCGCAGATTCAACAACCGAAGTTGAGTACATTGCTGTATCAAAGGCCTCGAGGAGGTTGTCTGGATTTTATAGTTCTTAAGAGAACTAGAGGTAGTTCCAAGTGACAGTTGTCTAATAAAGTTGTATTGAGACAACGCTGGTGCGATTGCACAAGCAAAGGAACCGAGATCAACAAACAGAAGCAAGCATGTACCCAAACTTATCATTTGATCCGAGAGATCATAACGATAAGAGAAATAGAATTAAAACGTATTCCCACATATTTAATTTGGCAGATCCTTTCCCCAAAACACTTAGTGTTTATGTACACACTAGACATTTGATGGTCTAGGGGTTAGACATGTAGGTGATTGACTCTAGTCCAAGTGGGAGATTGTTAGTGTTAGTGTCCTAGAGACAATCTATTGTAAGGACATAATACTCGATGATATTCAATTTGATTTAATATTATAGTTCTTTTAATATTAATGTATGACAATACACTTATTTTAATTTTATGTTTGATTGTTTGCATTTATTCATGCAAGTGTTCCCATGAGTCATTGTTGTCATTGAGGTTGTGAGAACTCAGATGACTTAAGCATGATTCTCAAATGGCCCCGATCAAGGATCCAAGAATGAGATATTGATGATGCAATTGAGATTGGTGTGCAATTTGCATCATACTCTTAGAGAGTGTAGTAAGATCTCACTTACTACGAGATACTAGGTATCTCATGATGGATGCACAAATACCTTAGAGGGTATTGATATACCCATCCGAGAAATCGTTTGATGTAAGTCCACAATATGTGTCTACGGGTGTCTCGGTTAGTGGGAGCGATGCGATACTCCTTTGACTTGAGGTCAATACGCACGACATGTGTGGAGTGATGAACTTTGACCATGACCGACGCTTGCACCCTTCCATGGGTAGATATGACTTGGATTGGGTTCATCACGTAGTGCATGTGCGTGGTAGTTGAACCAAAAATATGATTCATTCCTCAATGTGGATTTAGAGAGAATACTCATCTTCTCATCATAATTGAATCAAAGTCATCGGCCGATGCACGTCAACTTAGACTTTGTGGCTAAGTGTGACATACATGATCAATTAGTGATTAGAGATAATATGATTAAGTTATTTGAATGGACACTTCATTATGTTCAAGACTTAATCGAGTATTCGCGAATGAAAGGAGGAAATCGTAATAGCCCATGTTTAAGTTACAGGTAGTTGCACGTTTCTCGCAACGTACCTCATATATTGAGAATGTCTGATTTATTGTCTAGGGTTCAATTAAGACCGTTAGTTTGACTAATCGCTAGATATATACGGGTCTATGGGTCACACAACAATTAGTTCCCTTTTACAGATTATAGTTGGTTGATTAAATGTTAAATTGAATGTAATAATAGATTAATTTGGAATTAATTATTATAAATATTTAATTAAATTGAATTTAATTAAATAGGATTCCCAATAATAATATATGGAATATTATTATAGGAATTAATATATATTGAATCAAATTCGTAGAGATTTGATATACATGGGAATTAAATTCGTAGATATTTTATACATGAAAAATAAATCTAAGAGATTTATTTTATAAGATTAAGGATTTTATTTCCTAATCAGGTTAGCTTAAGATTTAAACTGGGTCTCCCCTATATATATGAGCTCTTGTGAATTCATAATACAAGTGTTCATATTTTCTCCATAAAATCTAGAGTTATAATTTTCCTAGCAAATTCATCTCGGGATTCAACGCTGGCAAATCTGTGCAAGTCCGTGAACAGGGATTACATGGATACCATAGTTGAGAACTCTGCTTTCGAATTACTGTAAGATTTCTTGTTATGTTTATTCGTAATTGTTTATACAATTAACTGTTCGTTGTTGGTGAACTATTAATTTCCGCTGCGCATGTATTACCTGTTTACGTGCCTCTATAATACAACACATAGTCGTCGCAAATTTAGCGACGGTTTTAGCGAGATTTTTCGTAACCCGGATCTGGGTCAATTTGAGACGATTCAAACCGTAGCTAAATGCCGATGATTTATAACCGTCGTAGTTTTGCAACGGTTTACTAAAAATCATCGCTAAATTTAGCGACGCCCGTTTTAACGATGGTTTTTCAACTTTCATCAAAACCGTCGCTAAAGAGATTAGCGATGATTTTTTTTTCTGTCGCTAAAACTATCGATAAACCCCGTCTTTTCTGTAGTGCTTCTAGACGATCTCTAATCAATTGATGTCTATTGTTTTCATTCTAGCTACTAGCCAACTTTTTATTGCACTAGCTACTAATCATCTTCTCTTAAATGACTAAGACTCATACATCTATTACCAAATTAACCCAACCCTAATCACAATATATAAAATTCAATAATAGGGGCTAATAGGAACAATCACTCAATTGAATCAAACAAATTAAGCACAACAATATGAATACACAATATAAATCACTTAGGCATAATCAAACAATTAATTTACAAACCTATCAATTTCTCCCATAAATCCAACATCCAAAAAATAAGAGGTTTGCTCATTTTTCTTTTTTCTTTTTTTGACAGAAAAGGAAATTAGATGCAAGAAGTGCATCTATCGAGTTGGTCATCCACAAAGATTGGAGGCTTAACCCAACAATGATGACTATTATAAATTCTAGCAGTCCTAACAAGGATGTGTGCCAAATTATTGACATTTCTACTAACCCACTTAACCGAAAATAATGGTTGTTCTTCCATGCATCTCTTCCCGGCCAAGATGAAGTCTCCAAAGGAAGTGTGTCCCTGTTCACAAGCCTGAATAGCCAACGCCACTCTCTTTGAGTCGGTTTCAATTTGAACTCTTGTGAAACACAAATTTTTAACCCACTGCATGCCTTCAACAATGGCCCAAGCTTCTCCATCCTCTACTCGCATCAGCCCCGTCCTAACCATAGTACGACAAAGTAAGAACTCCCCCTCATCATCATGTAAAATCATGCCCGCGCTAGTTTCCAGCATATCCACAAAAAAGCCGGCATCAACGTTTTTCACATATCCACGTAAAGGGATATGCCACTTTTTGCAAACTGGTATATCATCTTTCCTCATAGGTGCACGTCGCGCTTCTTTCCACTCATCCATATACCCAATCGCACCCTGGACAGATCGAGCCGCATTCGCCCCTTCGGCCTTCCAAACAACTGTGTTCCTCGATCTCCATATCGCCCACGCAATGCCCATGACCCGCTCGAGCTCTTTTGGTTCCATAGCCCGGATGATCTTCAGGAACAGGTCCGTATGACTCTCCACTTCATAACATAATCTATCTATTTTGTCCCACAACTCACCCGCTTCCCAGCACCCTTTTGCAAAAGAGCAATCTACAAAGAGGTGCCATGCCGTTTCACTCATATTCGAGCACATAGGACATATCGTATCCATCCCGGGATACCAGCGTCCCAACTTAGCCTTAACTGCCACCCAACCTTTACAAAGTCTCCAATAGAAGTTCTTAATTTTCGGAGGAATTTGTAACTTCCATAAATACTTCCATGACATGACAGGGTATTCCCAATCCTCACTAATGACTCTCATGGCTAGATGATAGGCTGATTTTACTGTATAAATCCCGTTAGGGGAGAAATGCCATACCATCTTGTCTTCGACTCCATCCGGACTAGGTGTTGTTGTGAGGATTCTCTCACTATCATGTTCCGGGAAGACCTCTTGAATCAGTAGCGTATCCCATGTACGAGTGTCGGGGATGTAGAAGTCCCTAACGACCATGTCTTCGAACGTTGGAACGGGTGCAGATTCAATGAAGAAAGAGCTATCATTATTCAACCATGGGTCGCCCCACATGCGAACCCTACTCCCTTCGCCCACCTTCCATCTGGCCCCCCATTTTACCAGGTCAATCGCCGTGTGAATCCCCTTCCAAGTGTAACTAGGATTGTTCCCCAACCGTGCCTTAAAAAATTCGGAAGTCGGAAAATAGCGCGCCTTAAAAATTCGACTAACAAGGGAGGTAGGCTGTGTATGAAGTCTCCAAGCAAGTTTTCCCAACATGGCTATGTTGAAAATGTGAAGATTTCTGAACCCCATTCCACCCTCATTTTTATGCTTACATAACGATTCCCACGTCTCCCATTTTACTCCCTTCTTAGGATCCGTCCCATGACCCCACCAGAAAGAATTCATCATGCGGTGTAATTCATCGAGCAAAGTTGATGGCAACAGAAACGTACTCATATAATATGCAGGTATAGCTTGTGCAGCCGATTTCAAAAGTACTTCTTTCCCGGCTTTGGAAATCTTCTTTCCCCTCCAATGTTGAAGACGAGACCAAAGGCGATCTCGTACATACTGAAAAATCTGAATCTTGCCTCCCCCAATAAGCGACGGTAGCCCCAAATACTTGCCCGTGTTCAAAGGATTATGAATGGCAAGAATTTCTTTCAAATTTTCCCGATCACCCGGGCTTACATTCGTGGAGAAAAAGATACCAGATTTATCAAAGTTTATTGCTTGCCCCGAGGCTCTCTCATATAAATCCAACGTGCTCTTCAACTTTACACACTCTTCCATGTCGGCTCGACAAAAAAGAAGAGAGTCGTCTGCAAAAAGTAGGTGCGAGATAGGGGGTGCTCTTCTATTTACTCGACTCCCATGTAGCATCCCTCTAACATTCTCTCTTCGTAATAAGCTAGAAAAACCTTCCGTGCAAAGGATGAATAAATAAGGAGAAAGGGGGTCGCCTTGACGAAGCCCCCGTCCCGGAAGAATAGGCCCAATTAATTCATCATTCACCAGGAAAGAATAGGATACCGTTCTGATGCACAAATGCATCCAGTTCAGCCACTTATCGCAGAAACCCATTTTCCTCAAAATGCCCTCCAGGAATCTCCAGTCGACCCTATCATACGCTTTGCTGATATCGATCTTAATGGCTACATCTCTGAACTTCCCCTTTCTCTTGCCTTTCATCGCGTGTAACGTTTCAAAGGCGATCAACACGTTGTCTTGTATCGACCTTCCAGATTGAAAGGCTGATTGGGCTTCGTCAATGAGCTTTGGTAGGATCGTCTTAAGTCTATTGCACAGAACTTTCGACATAATCTTATAAACCACGTTGCAAAGCGAAATAGGGCGTAGGTCTTTCACTGTTTTTGGCTGCTCACACTTCGGGATAAGGACCACTGTTGTATCATTTAAGCCCACCGGAAAAGAACCTCGGTCAAGCCAAGCAATGTACGCTTCAACGATGTCCCTACCCACGGTGCTTCAGAATTTTTTATAGAAACCCGGATTGAAGCCGTCCGGCCCTGGAGCTTTATCTTTGTGCATTTGTGACACTGCCACCTTGAACTCGTCCTCCTCAAAAGGCCTTGTAAGATCATTGTTATCCTCGACTGTTATGCTGGACCGAACGCCCGATATAACTTGATCGATGTCTTGCAAGCTCTCCGTTGCCACAAAGAGATCTTTGAAATATCCGATGACCACACGGCTTAAATCAGACTGAGAAGTTACCCAGTTGTTGTCCCTATCAAAAAAGGCCTTTGCGCTTGCCATTTGGTGAAAAAACCTAGTATTGAGATCACCACCCTTTAACCAAAATAACTTCGCCCTTTGCTTCCAGTGATTTTCCTCCTTAACAAGAAGCCCTGTTAATTCTTTCCTTAGCATCCGCAAGTCGAACTCGGCTGTTCACACTTGATATGCGCCTCAATCTCTCAATTTCTTGCTCAAGATCCTGGCGATTCCGTATATGTGCTCTAGCAATGTGACTTCCCCAATCCTCCAAGATCCCAACAAGTCGCTTTTTAGGATATCGAAATCCTTGAACCCCTCCCAACTCCGACCCACCACATTCTCGATATCCGGTTCTAGGTTTGCTCATTTTTCTAAGATAGTAACCCATGGCAAAAAATGAGATAGATACACAAACCCATAAATAAAAAATAGCAAAACCATTAAATATATGAAAGGTATCACCTCTTGAAGTTGAAATAGCTACATAACTCATATAAACTTGTGAAATCATCCTCAATCCTTACTTCAAAATGTAAATACAACTAAAATATATTCTAAACTATGAATTTTTAAGGATTCTATGATGGTAAAATGAAAAAAAAAAAAAAAAAAAAAAGGGAGCTAAAATGTTACTTGTGAAACTGAATTGCATCGGTATCGCTTGGTATGACTTGGTATCAAATGGGTAGAGACGCTAAAGTGTGCTGCTCCAAATGTGCTGAAAACCCCTATTTCTAACTTGGGTGGAGGGTTTAATTTTTCCCTTGCAAGTAAGCCCTTAAATCTTCTGAAAATTGCAAAAGTAACACAATCCCTCAGCCAATAGGACTGGTCAAGTGGGTCGATATGTAAGGTTTTGTTACACTTCTCTCTAAAAAAATAAAAAAAAATTCTATGAAGGTGATCTCGACTTGATACTGCCGATCGAGTGGAGTGACAAGGCCGGCCAGGTCACCTTCGGTTTTCAACTCTTTCTTATTTTCTTCATATCTTAGACTCTCGAACTTTGATTGACTCGATTTTTTTGCATTGCAACCCTTTCTTCATGCTCATTCTCCTTGTTCGATGTTGAATACACCCCAAAATAACCTTGTTCTTTATGAAATCCTTTGAAACGACTTGATTCTCCAACTCTCGATCATCTCATTTTCATATTTTGTATTGAAATTCTTTGTTTTTTTTTTCAATTTCCTTCAACTTTATTTAACTTTCACACCAAATAGGTAAGTAGCACAATTTATATATAACCAAACTTAGATCTCATCAAAAAATGAATCATGTAAATAGAGAAAGCTAACCTCTAAGCATGTACTTCATACATCTCATCATCCAAGTAATATAACAAACGATGCTACACCATTTTGTTACAAAAGATTCCTTTGGTGCTCGTCGGATATATGGAATGGAAAACACAACATTGAATTTCTTCTCAAAACACTCTCTCTTTATATATAAGTGTAAGCAATAGTGAGTTTTCTGATCACAACACTGAATGAGAATTCCATTTTTTTTATATATATATATATAAAATCTAATAATCCCTTCATAAACATGTTTAGGCTTAATCCTAGTGCCGAACCATTTGCTCGAAGAATCGTTGTACCTCGATGAAATGATGCAGATGAAAGCGGGAGATCCCTATTCTTCATCTTCACTAATGATTTCCCACTAAGACAAGAAATACTCAACTATTTTACCACGTAATTTAATGGATATGTATATACCACACACACATATATTGTGTGCATATGAAGCTTAATTAATTGTTGGCATTAGGTGGACATATCATAAGCGCACAACTTTTATTTTGTAGAGTGAAAGAATTTTTGCAGAAATTCATAGAAACTCAACACCAAGTTTTATGTCAATACTTATAAAATCAAACAAGAAGGAAACAATTAATATTAGTTATTTCAAATATATAGTGTATAACAGATCGTTCAAACCAAATAGCGTGCACCGACGTGTATATGCACAAGCGAGATAATAGAAGACCGAATTTGGTAAAATAACATTCACATCCATAGATTTTTCGAGAAAGATAATGTTGGACAGAGAGATTGTAAGTGTATGGATAATGAGGAAACCTATTTGTCTCAATAACTAAATCCATCTTACAACCTCTCTGTCCAACATTATACTTCTTGAAAAACCTTGTGATGTAATGTTATTTTACCAAATTCCAATCTTATTATATCGCTCGTGCATAAATACATGGTGCACACTATTTTGTCTGTACAATATGTTATACACATTATATTGAAAATAATTAATATCAGTTGTTTCTTTCTTGTTTGATTTTATAATTATTTAGATAAAACTTGGTTTTTGAGTTTATATGAATTTATGGATAAATTACTTGACTCTATTACAACATAAAAGTTTTATACTTAAGATATCTCCATAGAATACCAACAATAAAACTTCATATACACACACAATATATGTGTGTGTATACATGTCCATTAAATTACCTGATACAATGGTTGAATATTTCTTCTCTTCTAAGTAGGAAATCACTAGTGAATGTGAAGAATATGGACCTCTCTTTCATCTGCATCATTTTGTTAAGAGTACAACAATTCTTGGAACAAATGGCTCATCAAAAGGGTTAAGCCTAGATATGTTGATGGAGGGATTTCTAGACTCTTTTTTAATATAAAAAAAATGATATTATCATTCAACGTTGTGATGAGAAAACTTAATGTTGCTTACACTTATATATATACATATAAAGAGAGTGTTGTGAGGAGAAACTCAATGTTGTGTTTTTCATCCTTTATCGTTGTCAAATACCAAATAAGATCTTTTGTCACACAATTGTTTAACATCTTTTGTTACATTACTTAGATGAATGACACAAATGTAGTACACTTAATCACACTTATTATCTCACAGTTCCACTTTCATTGCATTGTCTATGTATCATTCATCTAGGTGTATAACAAAAGATGCTACATAATTGTGTTAAAGGAAATCTCCCGTGATAAAAGACTAATAAGTAAGTTAAAGTCATTGATTTTGTAATATGAATTTGACATATGAAAAACGAAGCCTAGATTTTATTTGAAATAATTAAGGAACAACTCCTTATCTTATGATAAAAGAAATCTTTTAAATTGTAAAGTAGAATACCTCTCTCATGTGGTTTGTGGGTTATTGCATAGACGAAATTTACTCTACGCATGTACCCGATCAAAAAAAATAAACAAACAAACTCTACGCATCTTTTAATAGCAGCCATAAAATTCTTTTAATAAAAGCTTTTAAATAATATATAAATGAAAAATACTTTTTCTCGAGAAATACTTTCTAAGACATCAAATTAACATCAAAATAATAATAATGGAAACAAATAATTCTTATTCCTTATGGACCTTCAATTTTTAATTTATTTTCAAAGCATTTCCCACTACAGTTGGAAAGAAAATAAACATCAATAAACATAATGACATCAATTCTATGTGTACTAGAATCCCCTGTCATTTAGAAATATATAACAAATAGATAAAGGAATAACATCACACAACAACGTGAAATCAAAGACGATGATTCATCGATTGATATATCAAATAATTTCATTTAAAGAGTTTGAGATCCACAATCCCAATTGCAACATATATGAACAAATCAATAATCTGTGATATCAAAATAAATCTTTAATCGAAAAATATCCATATCAATCAATAAAACGTATACATATTTTGAAAAAGTATTATTATTCACTTTGCAATAAATTTATGATCTAGTAAAACTATAATATTATTCAAGAATATATATTTACCTAACTCTTAATAGAGGCAAAGACATTAGCAGCATCTAGTGGGAGGGGGCAAAGACATTAGCAGCATCCAGGATATAAACCCTGGAAGCATAAAAAAGAAATACTTCAGCTCATTTCCAAATTCTCTTATACGATTGCAGCTTTTATAGAATTACCACCGACTCGACCTACCATTTATCGTCATACACGTCCACGTGGCACTTTGACACGTGCTCATATACCGGCAACACACGTCTTTAATTCCATACAACAATCTCCACGTGCCACTCTCGCACATATTCATATACAAGACCTATACATGGGCAATTTCATTTACTCTCTCAGTCCAAACTCTTTTTTCATATTTACTGTTTTCTAATGTTTTAACGAGTGAGTTTTTCATTAATATTTAAAATAATAAAGTAATTTTTAAGGAGACATATAATAAAAGAGAGATATATCTATCGTAGCTCTCCTTAAAAGTTACCTTATCATTTTAAATATTAATAAACAACTCGTTCGCTAAAACACGAAAAAAAATAAAATGTATAAAAGAGTTGGGACGAAGGTAATTCTAATAATCTACACGTGGGATTTTTGATACGTGCTCCTCTATGATATATATTTAAAACAAAAAATACGACTTACCACTTCTCTTTACATGTTGGTTTAACTAGAATAAAATACTGAATTTTAGAAAATCTCGTTAAACTGTATTTCAAAGATTATGTACTTTCTTAAGTTAATTTTGAGTGACACTGGGCGCACCAATTGCAACGTATAATAAGATATTTAATTTTAGAGAATCTAATTAAATTATATTTTAAATATTATTAATTTTTTTAATGTAATTTCGAATGACACTTAGGTGCACACCAATTGCAACGTGCAATTAGTGTATAACTAATATTGTTCCGTGATAATAGTTAATACAAATCAATTAATATCTTTTAGTAAAATAATTAATAACACTAACAATGCACGTGAGTTGTATAACTAATATTGTTTAATGATAATATATCTATATTTTGGGTGAGACTGATTTTATGTATAAAACATATCTTTACTTTAGTTTTAAACATGATTTTAGTAGGGTCATAAGTCCACATATCATATAATATATATGTGATGGAAATTCGTTTCAAGTATGAGATCCGTCTCATACAAGTTTTTTTGGCAAAATCTTGTATGCAATATATTGCATACAAATCATATATGCAATTATAGGTTAATTGAACTTTTTTTTTTTTTTTTTTGCGGGTGAGGCTTCTTCTTTCTCGTGAACCAGATTTATTGATTTTGATTTTCTGTATTTGCTTCTTCAGGTTTTCCTTCTATTCCCTTGTTCTTCTTTTTTTTTTTTTTTTCTTCATATTCTTCTCAATTTATTGGTTTTCTCGTGTCACAAATTCTGGTCTTTGTACTCACCAGATTTCTTTAAATTTTGATTTTGGACTAAGGATTTTTTTTGCGCTTCTTGATTTTGTTTTTCCTTCTATTCTCTTGTTCTTTTTTTTCTTCCATATTTTCTTCTCAATTTATTCGGAAAATTTTTTTCATCTGTAATCCTCAAACAAATTCATGTGTCTTTGTCATTTTTTCTCACGTTACGATTTTTCTTTAAATTTATAACTTTGGACTAACAATTTTTTTTTTTTTCTACTTTATCATTTTTGTCCTAGGTGTTTTTGTTCATGTAGTAACACATCAAGTTGTTCTTTAAATCTATAATTTTGAATCTAAAGATAAATTAAGGATTTCTTTTCCGCTTGTCTCGATTTTGTTCATGTAAGGTAACGCTTTTTTTCTTCATATGGTAACATTTTTGTGGGAAAATTTTATATCACATCCCCATGTAAGTTTGGCCCATTACAAAATAAATCCTTCATGTTTTCTTTATTTTTTTTTGTCCTAGGAATATATCTACGATTTTCATCCTTAATTTTTCGACCAATTTAGGTCTTAGGGTGTACAATTTTCATCCTTGAATTTTTATGTTTCTACTTTATCATTTTTGTCCTAGGGTCTATGATTTTCATCATTTTTTGATCAATTAAGGTCTTGAATTTTTTCATGTGGAATACATTTCTTCATTCCATTTCAAAAAAAAAAAAAATCCGATGAAAAAAAGGATCAAAATTGGTCAAAATATCTTTAGGAGAATTAAATCGCAATATTGAGACACAATATTACAAGCCCATAAATATTAATTAACCTAGGACATCTTAAAAATGATAAAAAAAAACATAAATGATTTATTATGGAATGGGCCAAACTTATAGGACGTAAATTGAAATATTCCCTACTTTTTTGTTCATGTAAGTAACACATGTTTTTTAGTAATATGTAACATTGTACACATGTCCAATTAATTAAATCTTCGTGATACTAAATGAATACTCATGTGATATCATATGAACAACAACAATGTGTTGCCATATGATAATTTTTTTTTAAATGTAATTTTTTATTTCACGTAGTAACACATTTTGTTTCTATAAGATTATCACATTCAACAACCTAAAACCATAAGGCTACAACACATATATGTTAAAGAAATCATTCTATAAATATACATGTGTTTATCTTAACCCAGTTACAATGGACATGTTAATTTAATCTGGCCCGCCCACGCCCGACCCGACCAAAAGTTATGCAATAAAAATGTAACCCAAATTTTAGTCTAATTTGTCTTAATTATGATGTATTGCACATATCACTATTGTGCAATATTTCACAAGAGTCCTACTCAAATTTTTTTCATCTATATTGTAATTTTTCAAATTTGAGAGTTATAGTGACTAAATATATTAGGAAAAAAGAATTCATAGTGGTACTACTTAGGAAAATTTATATTAAAGTACTTCATCCGTCCCACAACTTATTTCATTTTTTCACATAGATCAATATAATACTATTTATTGTGCTTATAATTCTTCACTTTCTTATTAACACCTTGATATATCCTCATTTATTTAATACAAAAATAATAAATTTTAATCGCAATGTACATTAAATAAGGGTATTTAAATTATTTACACAATTTTAATAAATAATTAGATTATAATTCGAGATAAACCAAAAAATAAATAAGGGCTATCTTTGTGGGACGAAGTGAGTAAAATTCAATTAATCAGAATAAATTTTTGAATTTTAGAATATCTCATTACATTGTCTTTTAAATATTATAGATTTTCTTAATTTAGTTTTGAGTCAAATTTTGGTGCACTAGTTTCACATGCAAGTAATGCATAACTAATACTACCTCCATGCAGTTTTTGATTGCTCAAGGTAAAATGACATGAATTTTAATGTGAGAGTCGTTTATTAGTATTAAGAGGGATAAAATTGTTTTTTTGTTGAGGGTGATTTGGTCCTTTCTAGAGAATAAGAAAAAAGTAGATATTTTTGTGTGTAAGTAATGTGAGAGTCGTTTATTAGTATTAAGAGGGATAAAATTATTTTTTTGTTGAGGGTGATTTGGTCCTTTCTAGAGAATAAGAAAAAAGTAGATATTTTTGTGTGTAAGTATTAATGGCATGAGACGTAATTTAAAGATATTTGTAAGATTTCTTTGAGAGGTAAATTTATTTTTTTTACCATTTATGGAATGAGAAAATTATATAAGGACACCCATTTTTGGATTTTGAACAATAAAAAATAAGAGGGAAGAGTACTATTTAGTGATAATAGTTAACATAAATTAACACATTTTGGTAAAACAACTAATTCTATTTTAAAATGCACTAGTGCGTACATGGTGAAACTAGTGCATAGAAGTACATGTCTTTAATGTTGTACTTAAAATTATAATATTTTACAATTTAATTCTTACAGTTTGACCCAATCTTATACATATATGGTACACCATAGTATGAAATGGTGAGACTAGTCTTATGTATGAAACAAATCTCAACTTTAGTACTTGTACCAAATTTTAGTTAGACATAATTAGGTTAGAGTCATAAGTCAAAGTTCATAGATATCATATACTCCCCCAGTCCACCAAAATTGTGCTCATTTTTAAACAAGTTTTGACGTGAGATTTACATTTTTTCCCAAAAGGTAAATTAAGTCCATTTATGAATTGTTGGGGTTATCGCCATTGAAAGAGTTATGCTTTTACTTTGTATATAACCTATGTATTAAACACTTATATTTTATCGAAATAAATTGCTCATATTCATTAGTTGCTTTAAATATGATTGAATGTTATATATATTTATTGCAAAACCGTTCCTCCGCCCATTTTCAGAAAACAAGCGTTACATTGTAGTGAAGCGTGGTGATGATACCAGATCACGAAGATCACGTTAACTTTGCAATTTCCTTGTATACGGTCGGCGTGTTTTCACAACTTAGATAGATCCGACAATAGTAAAGTTCAAAAAAAACAATCTATTGGTAGAAGTTGATGTGTAAAGGCTCATATTGATCGAGACAATATTTTTGTCTTGACCAAGAGATTACACTAGTGCATTTGATAAGCACAAGTATATTGATCACATGTTTCATATTAAAATCTCGGACCTACATCTCAAAAGCAGGTTTAAATAAGAGAGGATAAACTCATTCGCAAGAACATTTACGACTTAAGGGATGAAGAGTTAGACCTCTTGAGGACTTAAGGAAGTATATGGTTGTTGATTTCTTAATCTTGGCGTCACTTAATAAGGAATAATCCACAATGTGATTAGTAATTATTGATAACTTTTGACTTATAAATGGGAAGAGAATCATTCAAAATTAATTCAATTTTATTATCCGATAAATTTGCTAAATTAATTTTTCATTGGGAGAATTTCAAATTAAATGTAAGATAACTACAATAATAAATCAAAAGTCTTTCCATTGGTCCCCTTGGCTTGATCTTGGACGTCTTGAATTTTAACCTTTATCATACCAAATCTTGCAAGTGGAATTAATTTTCCTAGGTATGGATAATAAAAGAATTCGCCAAATAAATCCGTTCGTCAAAATCGCCATTGATTTATTATCGCCCCTTGTAAGGTCCTTACTCCAAAGGATAAATATATTAATTAATATAAAGCTTTTTCAATGGCTTAATTAATTAATGGACTAAATAATCTTAAACTCTTAAAATAATAAAGAACCGGAGCCATATACTACCGTAATATGGGTTTGGGTTAAGATTGGATAGTGCAATATTAATTATATAGTGGTATTAATTAATATTAATGGGCTGAATTATATTGTGGCTCAATATTGGAATTCAGAAGTCCATTGGAAGGTCTATCTTAATTCTCCTAAAGGCCCCTCAAGTAGCCCAAATTATAGTCCAATAAATAAAAGGTGTTTAAAATAAAATAAATTTATTGTTGCAATATTTCCTATTATTTTCGAAAATATTAAATAAAAGAGGGAGAAGAATTTTCTTGAAAAGATTTTATGGAAAGGAGATAATGTATTCTTGGAATACAAGATTATCCCATAAATTCAAGAAAACTCCCACTTGACTTCTTTAATAAGAAATTTTTGAAAAATATGTATAAGAAAGGGAAGAAAGATTTTTTTGATTTTCTTGGAAATATTTTATGGAAGATATGTATTCTTGGAATACAAGAATATCTCATAAATTCAAGAAAGATCCAATCTTGAAATTCTTTCTTGTTTTTTTTTCAAAAAAAAAAGGGCAAATAAGGGTGTGAGATTTTTGTGGAAAAATACATGTACAAAAAAAGAAGAATATATTGGATATATTCAAGATTTCTTGGAGATAAAAAAAGATCTTTCCTAGCCCTAATTGTGGTTGAAATTTTGCCTATAAAACCCCTCTACTTATAAATAGGGGATGAATTTTTCATTCCCAACTAAAGTGTTCCATGTGTTGGAAATATTAGAAATCCACAAAGCTTGTGGTGCAACAATATTTTTATTTTTCTTGTTTTATAAATCGTTCATCGGAGAACCTTCCAGTGTGTTTGTTTGGGGGATATTGGATGATGACTTGGGAATACTTGAGAAGGACTTTTGGTGGGTATCCGGATAATTGATCCTATAAAGTCTCGGATCGTCTCTCCAACGGGCATGCGTTTTCGTAAACTCCTAGAAATTCGTTGATGCTAAGATCTTTTCGTGAATTATTATTTGCATGTTGTTGTTGGTTAATTATTATTTGAATTCAACTTAGGTAAATTCATGCTAGTAATAATTGTTAATTTAAATTTGTGTTTATGAGGTCATCCCGATAGATCCGGCATATGTTATCTCAACAGGATTCAATGAGAGCCTCGGTTGAATATATCTCGATTATAGTTTAAACACTCTTTTGTTATGGATAATTTAAATTGTTGTTCATTAAAATTGAAATTGGATAGTAGAATATCTTCCATAATATCTTTTAGATCAAGAAAATCTTTTTGCCCTTAATTTATCAAAGGTATCCAATTGAATTTAATGAGTAATTTTAATGTCTTCCATAACAAAATTTACAGAAAAATAAATTGTTGGTTTTTAATAAATGAGGAAAAATTCAACAATCGGATTTCATTTTGCCTCGTTATTGGACTATATGTTGAGAAAATCCATGATTAGATTAGGATTTGTTTGATTTGATCAATGTAATAGCCCTAAATATTAGATCTAGGTTTATTTATTTTTAAGTTTAAATAAATTATAATATAAATGCTGATATTGGTTTATCATTTTCGTGTTTAAGATTATCTAGCCCATTAATATACCGAAATAGCTTTTCGTTAATTAATATCTTTTGTCCTTGGTCAAGAGCGGTTCAACATTATTATCCATCTAAGGAAACTAATTCCACTTGCAAGATTTGGTATGATAAAAAGCTTATGAACTTAAGAGCAAATCAAAACA
This sequence comes from Stenogyne calaminthoides, assembly GCA_037126765.1. Taxonomy (NCBI): domain Eukaryota; kingdom Viridiplantae; phylum Streptophyta; class Magnoliopsida; order Lamiales; family Lamiaceae; genus Stenogyne; species Stenogyne calaminthoides. Next base: position 17,818,874 of record JBBCBC010000011.1, read on the forward strand.
AAAGCGTGCTTACACGCGATTCTCCGTATTAAATCTTAGCAATCACATGTGACCAATAATATTGCCCAAGATAAAAGTATTGAATCTCGTTGATTCTCTACCCATGATAAGTCAAAGCAATAGTTACCAATCACCGTGATCCTATTTAAGGAACGAAGATTAAGAAATAACGAACCAGCGAGGTCTAATTCTTCCTTGTTTGATTCTGAAGAATTTGTCCTCTGTGGAATTCCTATTCATTGCATCAGTCATGCACTAGTGTAATCTCTTGGTCAAGAAAAAGCCAATCAAGAGCCTTACTGCTTCTACCTTTCGCGATGGGTTGTTCATTTCCATCTAGGTCGTGAATGGCGTACTTTTTAGTTACAAGGGATACATTAATTTAATCTTACGTGATGCGGTATCACTAAATTAACTACAATGTAACACGTACAAATTATTGAGCAGTTATCGGTAAATATATGTAACATTCGATAATATTTAAAAGCATCATTGATAAATAATTTATTTCATTAAATAAGTCGAAAATTAGGTTTTGATTATACAAAGTAAAAAGCATACTTTCGGTATAATCCCAACACTAGGGTCTATGAGTTTCATCATTTTTGATCAATTAAGGTCCTTTTTTCATGTGGCGATCCGCCATTTTAAAAAAATCCGATGAAAAAGGATCAAAATTGGTCAAAATATCTTTGAAAATAATTACACTAGAACCAAAAATGATCGTGAGCTGGAATGGGCCAAACTTATAGGGCGTAAATTGAAATATTCCCCACTTTTTGTTCATGTAGTAACACATATTTTTAGTTTTTGTACACGTCGCCTTAAATGAATACTCATGTGTTACCATATGAACAACAATGTAACCATATGATAATGTTTTTTTTTAAATGTAATTTTTTTTATTTCACGAGGACATTTAAAGAATTGTTGTGGACAACACATATATGGGAGTTTTTACTTTAAGATTTAACGATGAAAGCAAAAAAATTTTAGTCTAATTTGGACGATTTTTCAAGATCAAGATTTGGAATTTAAACCATGACAATTTTTTGGATATATGTGCCCAACATGATTTATTTAGTCTTAATGCTTGTTTTTAAATTAGAAAAAAATTTTATTTAAATAAATGTGTTTGCATGATTTAGAATTGTCTAAAAAAAAAATCTTTGGATTCCAATATAATACTAAAAATTACTAAGTAAACCAAAAAAAAAATAAATAAGAGCTATCTTTGTGGGAACGAAATGAGTAAAATTCAATTAATCGAGAATAAATTTTTGAATTTTAGAATATTTTATTGACAAATTTTTTATTTAGGATAATAAAATTACATCAAATTGACCTCCATGATTTATTTATTTGTGAATTCTTTTGGAGAAATTTCCTTTCTAGAGAATAAGAAAAAAAGTAGATATTGAAGTATTAGTGGCATGAGGCGTAATTTAAAAAAGATGGATATTTTTTTCACATTAATAAATTCCCAATAAAAAATAAAAAGGATGATTGTGAATTATTATTATTCTATTTGGCGCATGATGACCTCCCCACGAGGCTAATATTTTTCAAAACAAAGTAATAATTGGTCAGTCTTATTTAATCATGGTTATTACTTAGGTATAAAATTGATATGCATATACTTAAAATTCAAGTCCTTGTCAATTTTATATTGATCAAATATTTTACACTATTAATTTTGAATTAAAGGTTTTGCTTAAATTCTTATTTGTAACGCTTGAATGTGTTTAAATAAATAGAAGATCACCCCACGTGACCTATTTAGTATTGTTTTTGAGATGTCGGTGATGCATGTTCATATTGTTTTGAGATTTTGACAATGTGATCATCATTCTTTTAAATAATTGAATGTGATAATTTTGTGCTTACACAAATTGTTATTTATTTGGTGATTCATAAAGATGTTCCGCAATCGTGTTTTTTAATCCACGTTCATTCTATACTTAAAGACCATCAATTAATTGGTGAAAACTATGTTGATTGGAAACGTAAACTTATGATTGTCCTAATTGCTTAAAAAAAGCACAAGTGGATCCTTGATACTCCAAAACACGATGAGCCAATTGGCGATAATATTAAGTAAGGCGGCTAAATTAAAAAAGAAAAAATATGAGGGATCGGGAGCATTGCAATGATATGGCTAAGTGTACCATCTTGGCATCTATATAAAAATTTTCGGATGTAATTTGCAACACCAACACCAAGAATTTGCAAGCCATATTAAAAGTAATATGGGTTAAGATTGGCAATATGAAATCATGGAAAATCTTAAAAAGATGTTTCAATATCGAAAAGTTCGAAGGCATCTTAATTCTCGGATCACCTTAGTCGAGAAATAAATTTATTGTTGCAATAATTTCCTATTATTTTGAAAAAAATGGTGGTGGAATGATTTTCTTGCCCAAATTAAAAGGATAATGTATTAATTGGATATAAGGGACCATGTCCTCAAGATGATGGCTCATCTAAACAAATTTTTGATTTTCTTGGAAAGATTTTATGGAAGATATGTATTATGATCCAATCTTGAAATTCTTTCTTGTTTTTTTTCGAAAATAAGGGCCAAATAAGGGTGTGAGATTTTTTGAGACTCGAATATATTGGATATATTCAATTGATTTGGTGATTCACTCTACTTATAAATAGGGATGAATTTTTCATTTCCCAAAAAAGTTTTGAACAATTTTGGTGCAACAATATTTTGATTTTATCGGATGAATAATCGGAAGTTCTATTGCCAACATTTTTTAGGTGACTTTATTGGGTATCGAAGCTTTGGTCTCGGAAGACGTTGATTGGACACCAAACTCAAGCTTTTTTGGCAAGTGGACCATCTTCATCTTCTAATAATTGTTAATTTAAAAGGAGGAGGTAATAAGAAGAAGAGGAAGGTCAAAAGGCAAATAACGGTTAGAACTCACGATATCGATTGTTGTTTAAAATTGAAATTTGTTCATTAGGTTTTGGCAAGAACAAGGTGAGGATGTTGGGGGTGTCAAGAAGGATCCAAAGGGGAGGTGCTTCAATCTGCGGTGAAAAGGGACATTGGAGGTCTAGGGATCTGTTTATTTATTTTTTCCAAATTAAAGTGGAATGGAAAGAAAGGTAATTCTCACGCATTTAGTTATTTGAAACTTGTTTAGCGGCGTATGCTACCCACTGTGGGTAATGGATCTGAGATCCAATCGATCATGTTTGTTTCACGTTGGATAGAGGGTTCAAGTTAACCCGACAACTTAGTGGGAGTGAGATCCTCATCACACCGGGCGATCTTAACGAGTGGCATTTTAAGCGAGTTTTGGGGAGGCGATGCACGATTTTTCGATCTTTTGAAGACAAGATATTTTAGTGTTAAGAGATGTTCTTTAGGTTCGATTTTTTAAAAAAAACCTTATTTAAGTTTCAAAACTTATTAATGATGGATATTCGTGAATTGTTTTTGGAGATTTTTTCATTAAGCAAAGTTTTTGTTTTTTGTAACGATGTGTTTATGTGATCATGGAATTTTTGGAACAATCTCTATAGTATCAACTGTGTAACACCACTCACAAAATGCATCTTATAACACATCGACTATTTTATGCAATAAGAGAAAACGTTCGTAAAACGTGAATGACACTTCTATGGCATCTAAGATTGGGTCATATTAATCTAAATAGGATCCAAAGGTTGGTGAAAGATGGTTCGATGTCGGACCTAAAGATAGGAACCACTTCCAACCCAATTGCGAATCATGTTTTGGAGGGTAAGATGACCAAGAGGGCATTTGGAGCCAAGGGGAATAGAGCCAGAAAAAAGTGTTGCTAATCATTTTCATCGACGCGTGTACCATGTGGTCCAATGTCAACCAAAAAATTTAGAGGTTTTTATGAAGTATTTCGTGATTTTTTCATCGATGATTACTCATCTAAAAGGTTCGAGTACATTTTCCGATGAAACATAAATCGGAAACCTTTGATAAATTCAAAGAGTTCAAAGCCGAAGTGGAGAATCATAGGGAAAAGAGTATCAAGTTTTTACGATCTAATGTGGGGGGAAGGCGAATACCTCGGTGAAAAGGGATGAGTTTTTGAACTACCAATGGAAAGAAAGTGCTTCGAATAATTCTCCGCGCTGGTTGTTGAAACTTGTTTAGCGGCGTATTCTAAATGCTCGTGGTCGAGCGAGGGCATTGTTTTTCCTAGTTGAGATCCAGATTTCGGAACCCCTCTTGATTGAAAAGAAATGGGGTTGCGAGCAAAGAATGTTCTTTCGTTCGCTTTTTTGAAAAACTCTTAGAAATGGTCGATCCATGATGAGTTATTCAGATCTACCCAATTTCGTTTTGGGGTCATGCCTTGAAAACAACGACTTACGTTAGAGAAAATCGTTGGGTGCCATCCAAATCGGTTTATTAATCAAAACCCTTAAAGAGTTGTGGACGAATCATGTTTGGAGGTAAAAGATGACCAAGAAGCCAGGGGAATCTAGTGTTGCAAACGTTCACATTCTGGAAATTTGGGGGTGTCAACGATGACATCATTTAAAACAAGGAAACGGTAAGTTGGATGCGATTGGAACTCAAAGGTTTGTTTATAGGATATCCCATGGGAAAAAAAAGGGTGCATGTTCTATGGTCCCAAGATCAAAAGGTGGTAATAAGTTTTATGCACTTTAGATTTTGGAAGAAGACTTTTTGAACAATCGAAAGCCCAAAAGAGAGATTACCTTAAACAAAATAAGAGGGCAAACTCATTATACCAAATATTCATGTAGATATACCAAGCGTCTGCAAACCACAATCGGAACCTCATCGTAGTGGGAGGGTTGTTCGACAACCCTAGGAACAAAAGAGATTCATGGGGATAGGATAATCTTTGGACTTTATTTGGTCAAAATAAGGGGATAGTGAATCGACCACATCGGTCCTGACAATGAGGCGGTCCAAGGTAAGGATAGGAGAATCTGGATTTGGTCCCGGGGATAGTGATGGAAGCGAGATGGGCTCAATGGATCATAATCGGTGTGGGGAGCTAGTTGAACCACCCGATTGGGGTAAACCCATTGGATGCAAGTGGGTCTACAAGAGGAAAAAGAGGACCGGACGGGAAGGTGAAAACCTTTAAAGGCTAGGCTTGTGGCAAAGGATACACTTAGAAAAAGAGGGTATCGATTATGAAGAAACCTTTTACCAGTAGCCATTCTTAAGTCCATCCCGTATTCTCTTGGCTATAAATTTGCAAGATCTAGATTTTGAGATCCGCAAATGGATGTCAAGACAACTTTTCTTAACGGAGTCTTGGACGAGGAAATCTATATCAACAACAACCCAAAGGTTTCATCGAAAAAAGCCAAGAACACCTTGTGTGCAAGATGAGGAAGTCCATTTATGGACTTAAGCAAGCATCTCGGGCTTGGAACCAATATTTTGATCATGTAATAAAATCTTATGGGTTTGATCAAAACGATTTTGAGAGTTGTGTTTATAGAAAGTGTGATGGGCGCCTTTGGTATTCCTAGTACTATATGTAGGCGATATTACGCTCATCGGAAACGATGTAAAGGTTTTGTCGGGCGTAAGGGTATGGCCTGTCAAAAATAGTTTGATATGAAGGACTTAGGGGAAGCGGTCATATTCTAGGGATCAAGATCACTTTCGAGATCGAAAGAAAAGAATGATCGAACTTATCGCAGAAGCTTCATACATAGATACCGATTTTGAAGTGTTTCAACATGCAAGATTCGAAGGGTTTTATACCTTTCGGTGCCACGGAATCCATCTATCGAAAGACATGTGCCCTAAGACACAAAGGAGATAGATGACATGAGAGGATTCTTTATCGTCGCGATTAGGAAGTCTCATGTATGCAATGTTGTGTCTGAGACCGGATATACGCTTTCTGCCGTAAGCATGGTATGAGATATCAAAGTAATCGAAATCAACATTGAATTTCTTTGTTAAGAACATCTCAAGTATCTAAAAAGAACTCGAGATAGAATCTTTGGTTTATCGGTCGGATTTATTTTATTTCGATGGGATACACGGACTCAGATTTTCAATCAGACCTAGATTCAGGAAAATCTACCTCGGGTAGTGTGTTTTGTCTGGAGGGAGGAGTTGTAACATGGAGAAGCGTTAAGCAGAAATGCATCGCAGATTCTACCATGGAAGCCGAATATGTAGCTGCTTGTGAAGCAGCGAAAGAAGCGGTGTGGCTCAAGAACTTCCTAGTGGACTTGGACGTTGTTCCGAATTTGCCCAGCACAATCACGGTCTTTGTGATAATGTCGGAGCAGTTGCAAATTCAAGGGAACCGAGAGCCCACAAGGCCAGCAAACACATTGAATGGAAATACCATCTTATACGAGAAATCGTTAAGAGAGGAGATATAGAGGTAGCAAAGATCGTGTCGGAAGACAATCCGGTGATCCATTCACAAAAGGTGCGCCTCGAGAAACATTCGAGAGACATGTGGAAGGAATGGGTGTCAAGAGCGTTGCCAATTTGCTTTGAGTATAAGTGGGAGAAATGTTATTAGGTTGATGTAGGTGACATTAGATGTCACAGATAATACATCAGACATGTTGTGGTATACTTAAAAGCAGACTTTGAGTATAAGTGGGAGATTGTTGGGGTTATACGTGAAAGTATGATTTTACTTTGTATAACCTATGTATTAAACACTTATTTACTGAAATAAATTGTTCATCAATGTTGCTTTAAATATGATTGAATGTTATATATATTTATTGCAAACCGTTCGTAGCAAGCGTTACATTGTAGTTAGAATGGTGATACCAGATCACAGAAGATCACGTTAACAGTTCCTTGTATACGAGTACGTGTTTCACAACTTAGATAGATCCGAACAATCTATTGGTAGAAGTTGATGTGTAAGACTCAGATTGGCTTGTCTTGACCAAGAGATTACACTAGTGCATTTGATGCGCTGAAGCGGACCTACAGAGAGGATAAACTCATTCGCTCTGACTTAAGGGATGAAGAGTTAGACCCACCCAATGGGTTGTTGATTTCTTAATCCCTGTCACTTAATAAGGACTGTGTGTGATTAGTAGTTATTGCTTTGACTTATAAATGGGAAGAGAATCATTGCTACTTCGATACCCTATATCTTGAGCAGTAATATTAATTGCACGACAATTGCTAAATTAATACAGAGAATCGTGTGCTTGCAAAAGTCTTGCTTGATTGGTCCCCTTGGTGGGCCCGGAACCTTTATCATACCAAATCTTGCAAGTGGAATTAATTTTTCGGTATGAATAATAAAACTGGGTTGTCCTTACTCCAAGGATAAAGATATTAATTAATATAAAGCTTTTCAGTGGCTTAATTAATTAATGGACTAAATAATCTTAAACACGGGAAATAATAACCGGGAGCCATATTATCGTAATATGGGTTAAGATTGGATAGTGCAATATTAATTATATAGTGGTATTAATTAATATTAATGGACTGAATTATATTGTGGCCCAATATTGGAATTCAGAAGTCCATTGCAAGGTCCATCTTAATTCTCCTAAAGGCCCCTCAAGTAGCCCAAATTATAGTCCAATAAATAAAAGGTGTTTAAAATAAAATAAATTTATTGTTGCAATATTTCCTATTATTTTCGAAAATATTAAAGAAAGGAGGGAGAAGGATTTTCTTGAAAAGATTTTATGGAAAGGAGATAATGTATTCTTGGAATACAAGATTATCCCATAAATTCAAGAAAACTCCCACTTGACTTCTTTAATAAGAAATTTTCGAAAAATATGTATAAGAAAGGGAAGAAAAATTTTCTTGATTTTCTTGGAAAGATTTTATGGAAGATATGTATTCTTGGAATACAAGAATATCTCATAAATTCAAGAAAGATCCAATCTTGAAATTCTTTCTTGTTTTTTTTCGAAAATAAGAGCCAAATAAGGGTGTGAGATTTTTGTGGAAAAATACACATGGAAAGAAGAATATATTGGATATATTCAAGATTTCTTGGAGATAAAAAAAAAAGATCTTTCCTAGCCCTAATTGTGGTTGAAATTTTCGAACCCCCTCTACTTATAAATAGGGGATGAATTTTTCATTCTCAACTAGTGTTCCATGTGTTGGAAATATTAGAAATCCACAAAGGCGGTGCAACAATATTTTTATTTTCCTTGTTTTATAAATCGTTCATCGGAGAACCTTCCATCGGGGTTATTGGACGAGGACTTGGGAATACTTGAGAAGGACTTTTGGTGGTTATCCAGATACTTGATCCTGTCTGTCTCAGATCGTCTCTCTAACTGGTACGTTTACGTAAACTCCTAGAAATTCCGCATGTTAGGATCTTTTACGTGAAATATTATTTGCATGTTGTTGTTGGTTAATTATTATTTGAATTCACTTAGGTAAATTCATGCTAATAATAATTGTTAATTTAAATTTATGTTTATGAGGTCATCCCGATAGATCCTGGCATATGTTATCCCAACATGAATAACATAATTGATTGTGAGTAAAATATAATGATAACTTGAGTAATTAAGTGATTGTTGGACGATGAAGATAAAAAAAATTGTGTCCATAAACGTACTTAATTTACCTTTCCGTACAACATGTCAAAACGAAATGAGCACAGTTTTGGTGGACGAAGGGAGTAATATATATGTGATCTCGTTTCATGCATGAGACTGTCTTTGTAAAAGTTTATGCCATTTATATTGTAATGGATATTATAAAATTTTAAAGTTATAATGATTAAGTAATTTAGGAAAAAACAATTAATATTAGTACTATTTAGGGAAATTTATATTAAAATACTATAGATGTACCATAAAGAAGGCCCCTTTAACTTTTCACACATATCAATAAAATAATATTACAAACTTTTTTGTAAAATTTGTTCATACTATGAAATTGATACTATGACACTTATGAAATGATATCATTACTCTTATAAATTAATGCATATAGTGTTTAATGCTATGATATCAGTTTATAAGTGTAGCGATATAAATTGATAAATGTTATGGTATTAGTTTATAAAATGTAACTATATAAATTTTATATTATGAACAACATTCACCGAAGACCTACTCAAATAATATTTATTGTGCTTGGAATTCTTAATTTGGCTATAAAATTTTTGATATCCTTATTTATTGAATACAAATTAATTTAATAGCCTTTAATCCAAACGTACATTAATTAAATTGGTGTCTTTTATATAATTTTCAGACTTTTAATAAATAATGAAACTATAATTGAGAAAAACCAATAAAGAGTCGAAGATCATTTTTGTGAGACGAAGGGAGTAAAAAGTCAGTTAACTAGAACAAATTATGATTTTTAGAGTATCTCATTAAATTGTATTTCAAATAATATAGATTTTCTTAATTTAATTTTTGAGTTACATTTGAGTGCACCAGTTACAATGTGCAACTAGTACATAACTAATATTGATTAGTGATAAATAACTAATACAGATCAATGTATACATTTTAGTAAAACAATTAATACTATTTAACATACACTTGAGTTGCGTACTTGATATTGTTCTAGTATATCTACATTGAGGAAGTTTTGTGTAAGATTGGCCATATGTATAAAACAAATCTCACTTTATTATTAAAATCCAACTTTACTTAAAAATATGTTTCTGGTAGGGTCATAACATCACGAATCATATGTGATAGAAACTTGTCTCATGTAAGAGAACGTCTCATATAATTTTTTTTATAATATTGTACTACCTTCGTCCTAAATTGGAAGTCGTCTTTACTGTTTGCACGCGTTTGTGTGAGCGAATTTTGTATTAATAATTGAAATAATGAAGTGATTTTTAAGGAGGGGTATGATAGACGAGAGGTAGTAATTGATATTATCTAATTTTAAATTTATAATGATTAAGTATTTTAGGAAAAAAGAATTCATTGTGGTACTATTTAGGAAATCTAATTTTAAAATACGTCCTTCATATCATAGAGATGGTCTCCTTTCATTTATTACACACATCAATAAAATATTATTTATTATGCTTGGAATTTTTTATTTATTTATAAAATTTCTGATATACCCTGTTTATTGAATATAAAAGACAATAATATTTAACTCTAATGTATATTAAAATGGAGGCTATTTTAAAATAATTACACACTCTTTATTTATTTAATAAAGAAGGGGACAAAAGTTTTGGACAAGCCGAAAAGAAAATGGGGATCATCATTGTGGATGAAATGATGTTGTCATATGCCCAATGGACAGTTTGGGAGCACCATTTGCAACCTACAATCCATGCATAACTAATATGAATTTGTGATAATGGTTAATATTAATTAACTAATATTTTTTAATGAAATAATTAATAATATTTAAGTGTAACTGGTGAATAGAAGTATATGTCTTTAATTTTATTATAAAAATTATAATATTTCAAAATTTAATTATATACACTACACTAGTATATATATATTGCATAAGTATTGTGTGAGATTGATCTTATCTGTGAAATAGATCCCCGCTTTAGTATATATCTATATATATATATATATATATATATATACCCAATTTTACATAAACAAATGATTCTGGTAGGGTCATAAGTCCAAGGATCATACAATAAATATGTGATGAAAACTCGTCTTATGCATGATACCGTCTCATACAAATTATTATCATCTACTCCCTCCGTCCCATAATAACGTGTGAGCAAGCCAAGGTCATAAAAAGGGAGGATGGATCAATTTCGATCAAAGGCAAGATACTCCATGCCACCAAAATAGCCTTTATCTTGGAGATGTGCCGAGATGAGGAGGATATCTTTGCCAACACTACTCCTTTCCCTAAGTCTAAGGTGATATTCAAGCCTGTTGCCACCAAGAAGACCATCGAAGGGAAGATAGAGAAGAAGGTGAAATCACCTGCTATTGCTGCTGCTACTGAAGAAACCCAACAAGCCAGGGGGAAGGTTTTGTTGGAGGACAAGAAGGAGAAGGGTGAAAAATTGAAGAAGCAAAAGACCCTTGCTCCAAAGCGCAAGAGAATGGTGGTTCTCACTGATGAGGAGGAGAGTGAGGATCGAGGAGATTCAACACGAGAGCCAAGCCGAAATGAAATCTTTTACATGTATTGCTCAAAGCTATCTCAACGCACAGAGCAAACCGAGGAGCAAGTCTTCTCTCGAGGTTCTTGAGACATCTCTAAGTTAGATAAATTTTCTCAAGAAATATTCCAAGGACCTCGAGACCTCGAGAAAGTTGATTCCTCCGGGAGGAAGTGCTTCTCGCCAGCCTGCAGAGGTCGCTTTATTCTCACGAGAAGTGCCTACTCGATCCTCGAAACAAACTCGAATTCTATCGAGGAGGCGCCATTTCGGACCTCAAACCCGCTTCAGATTCAACCGATGAGCCGCCCGCCTAACCTAGGATATTCTTTGAGCCTCACGAGCCTATGAACTTTGATTAGCCTCGAAAGTGATCTTTTATTCGATCCTTCAAAGAGATCTTTCATCGAACCCGAGCCCGATGCTCAAGAAGGGTGAAGCCGAAGAGACCGAATGAATAAGCTAAGGGGGAACGGTTCATTTAGACCGACAACTCGAGCTTGGCTCATTCCCCTGACCTCCAAGATGTTCTTCAGATTAAGGTCAGCAGTCTACATCCTCAACCAGGACTCTTGGGAAATGCTCAACATAGCTTCATTCAAAGAGGCTTAAGACCGGTGGAACTCCAGGAAACAACTTTTTCTCTTTCAATTCTCAGATTCAAAAAACCAAGCTCAGGATGAAAATTTCGATTTTGATGAGTTGGTAAAAGGAAAGTTCTTTGAGAGGAAGAAATTTATCAAGTTGGTGCCCCGAGCTCCAAAGACAAATCTCAGGATGGGGACCAACAAGGGGATGATGAGAGTCAATCTCAGTTGGAAAAAGACCAAACTGATGCTGAAGAGCCTGCTATCGAACATCCTCAGACTTAAGTTAGCCTTCAGGTAACTTTTGGCACTATTGAAAATTATACGGGATTCTTCAAGTACCTATCTTTATCTCAGATTGTCGATATGCGACCGAGGCTCAGTGGACACCCAAGCTCGGGGTGAATCCTGTGACTCGGATCGAAGTCTGAAGCCCGTGTTGGTGATCAAGCTCAGGCTCGATCGAGACTCAGCCGAAAAAGCCCATTTCGGTGAGACACAACAGATCAGATATTCTCCTGAGATTGATCTCACCCCAGTGATGGAGAAGTTGGAGAAGGTTGAGCCAATCCTGACCAAAGTTGCTCAAATCGAGGAGGTATTGGCCAGCCAAAGTCAAAAGTTGGAAAGTATGAGTTCTTCTTCAGACCTGGTGCAACTTCAGAACACTCTGACTGAGAAGCTGACCTCCATTTAAGGAAAGATGGAAGAGAAAATGGAAGGGGTCAAAGCTGAGATAAGTCAGAGTCAAGAAACATCGTGAACGAATCAATTCTTGAAGCTAAATTGGTAGAGAAGAATGAGATCTTTGGTGAAGAATGTTGTTGAGGAGATGAGCTCAATGCTCATGGCCAAGCCAAGAGACATGTTCAAGGAAGCTCTCTAGCCAATTTGCTCATATGTCTTAAGAATTCTCAGTGGCGAAGAACCACCTAAGGAGGCTCGAAGAGGAGCAGGATCAGTTGGCAGGGGAGGTGCGTAGTGTCAGTAAAGAGCAGTATCATATGGACACAACACTCTCCAGGCTTCTGCCAAAGTATGGTTCCAAGAAGGGGAAAAGACCCGGAGCTGATCTCAGAAAGTTATTGGATCATACTTTGAAAGGCAAGACTGTCAAGGAAGCAGAAAAGAAAATTATTGCTGAAGCCATGAAGGAAATCGAGGCCACTGAGAAGCTAAAGTTTAAGAAGGTGGAGAGGGGCCTACACTCGGGTTTCAGAAGAAACAATGCAAGAAGTTGCTGCAGAGAAACTGAGTGGTAGAGGAAGAATTGGAACAAGCCAAGCTGGAGCAGAATTGCCAATTAAAAGAAAAGTTGTGACGTTTGAGGAGCCTGAGGGAAAAAGAGCTAAGGCTTCTAAGCCAACTCAAAGGAAGTTAATCCTGGATATTGAAGAATCTGAGGAAGTGCCACAGAAGAAGGTCTTCAATACCAAAAGTGCTCTGAAATTACTCCAAATTGAGCAAGCTAAGAAAACTGCTGCTTCTATTTCTGGTGTGCCCGTGATCAGAAAGAAGATGGAAGAAGAGCAGAAGAGAAGGAGTGGTTTCAAGAGGTTCGCAAGCAAAAGAAGAGGGAGCACAAAAGCACAGAAATGTCCGCATGTTGACAAATGGATGCCAATCCAGCTCAACGATGCATGGGAAGAAATCAAGAGAACTTTTTGGTTCTACTATGATGTGCTCAGAGAATGGAGAGGGGAGAGCTCAGATTCCAATGAGGCTTTCATTGACTATCTCCTGACCTTCTATCCTAAGTATCTTCAAGGCTGGATCAATCTTGCGGATGAAGGAAAGGTTCAGATAAACGCCCCTGGTCCATACTCGTATCCTCCTACTATGCTGGAGAATGACTGTGTGAATGAAAAAGCCATTTCTCAAGAGATTTCTCAGTACGCCATTCAGTTGGGCCTGACAGGGAACAATCCTGATATCATCAAAGAAAGAGATGCGCTGAAAATAAGATATTATGGAATGTTCAACCTTGAAGCCCTGCTGATGAGGTGGAAGATCAGAACTGAAGAGCCCGAGCAGAAGAGCAAAAGAAGACCGAAGATGAAGACTCAGAAGATTCATGTAATCCTTTATCTTTTTGTCTTTTTGATTTTGGTTTTTTTGATAAGATCATTGTAATTTGTAACTGTCCACTATATCATCATTGAAACCTTATCATTTATGCTCAAAAGATAATATCTCATTATCTTAATTTACATGTCTTTACTTTTGATATGCCTGAATGTTGTCTCTGAAGAAATTGTTGGGAGACTTATTGTTTGGTGGTGAAATTGTTGGGAAATTCATTACTGAAGAAATTGTTGAAAAATATACTAATCTTGTAATAAAAAAAAACTGAAACCTGAGTATAGGTTAAGTGTTTTGTAACAAGATAGGTTTTGGCATCATCAAAAAGGGGAAAATTGTTGGGAGATGAATTTAATAAAGATTGATTTTGATTAGATCTCAAAACCCCTGAGTATGACATGTTCAGGATAATCTTGATAGTTGAGTCAGGATTCAGTTTTAGAGTATTCAGGATGTTATCTGCACAATGTATAGTCAGAGATATAGATCAAAGTTAGATCAAGACTCAAGAAGTTTATGAAGAAACCAAGTTTCTAAAGTTTCAAAGATGAAACGAAAGAATCAAGACTCAAAGCAGAAATCGAGAACCGAGAAATCAAGACCAAGTGAGAAAGTGAAGACTAAAGATGGAAACTCAAGATACTACCAAGATATCCGTGAAGAAGAGATCAGAAGACTTAGAAGACATCAAGACTCGTAAGAAATCAAGACTCGGAAGAAATCAAGACTCGTAAGACTCAAGACACGTAAGATGTAAGATCGAAGAATGAAGATCAAGGATATGAATGCCGCGAATTACCTAAGACTCAAGAATGCATCAATGCTCAAGATAAACCCCGAATGTTCCAAGGCAATGAAAATATCTATCTCAAGGATTCAACATCGGAAGAACACGATTATTTAGAAAAATAGATATTGCCCAAGACATTCAAATGCATAAAAGGAACTAAGACAAAGTGTTGTTAAGGTTATATCACTTTCGAGAGATAGTAACCAAAAAGAGTTGAATTGAGTTGTCTACCTTTAACCTGGAGACAAAAGTCAAAAAGGAAGACATCAATGTACCTTCATCGACATCGACAGCGATGACGGTCATCAAACATGTCAGTAGTACTAAGTTCCAGACTGTAAAAAGTGATGACCAGCTACATGAAAAACAGTTTACCTAAAACGTGCTAGGGAGTCTCAAACCCTAAATATAGCCGTTCATCACACACCATAAGAGGAAACTCACGAAGCTATCTCTTCCAACAGATATTTTTTCAAGAGTAACCTTGGTGCATGCCTATAAATACTTGTGACCATCTACATTGAAGGTTACAGGAAATTTGTAAGCAACTCAAGAGCTCAAACTTATTATTGCAAGTTGAAGCACTCGAAAACCCAAGAATTTCCCAAGTGCTTTATATCGAAGAGAGCTCATTCCACTAAGCCTAGCTTGATAAGATTTATCCAAAGCCTAGTCGAGATATCCTAGCCTTTGCATTGTTCTTAATTGTAAAGGATATCTCATCCTAGTTGGAAACCAACCAAGAAACCCCAAACCCTTTGTAAGGTAGTTTGAGTGTGATTGTTGGTGAGATTGGAATTGTAAAGAGTTAGTAAACTACATTGAGGTAGTCAGAAAGCTCTAGAGAAGAAGTGAGTAAACTATCTTGGATAGTCAGAAAGCTTGTGTGTGTTTTGAGTTAGTAAACTATGAGGGTAGTCGAAAGCTCAAAATAGAAAGGTTAGTAAACCTCTGAGAGGTAGTCGAAAGCCTTAGGAAGTGATTAATGAATTTCTCTCAAGAGATCGAGAGAGAGTGGACGTAGGAGCTTGAGTCTCGAACCACTATAACTTCTTTGTGTTCTTTGCTTTACATTTGCTTGATTAATCATTGCATACTTTGAACCGAAAGCATATTTTCACCGATATTCGATTTGGAATCAATCCTTTGAAGTTGCATCCGAACCGAATCACGGCCTAATCACTATTTCATTAAAAGGAAGATTTTTAAAAAGCTTAAAGCAGTATAAACAAAGGGCCAACCATTCCGCATCCGAGTAGCTAGAACAGATAGTTACCAAACCGAACTTACTCTTACGAGGGTTGATAAGTTAGTTATCGATCAAGCATTTTCGGGATCTCTGAAAAACTTCGGATCGGTTGGGATTATCCGAGGTATATCGAAAGCGATTTCGGGATCACATCTCGGGTAGACTTTGACTCGGAGCGATTTGTGCTTCTCGAGGACCAAATCATCCGACAACGACCCTAAGCCGACCTCGGTAAAGAAAAAGTTTTAAAATCACTGAACACGTGTATTTCCCCCCCATACACGTGTAAGACTCGTTTGCACTGGGACCAACAACGTGCACATTTACTGTTTTCACGTGTTTTAGCAAGCGAATTTTTTATTAGTATTTAAAATGATAAAGTATTTTTTAAAGATGCATATAATAGAAGAGAGGTAGATCTATCATACTCCCTCCTTAAAAGTCACTTTATCATTTCAAATACTAATAAACAACTCGCTCGCAAAAACTCGATAATAAAGTTAGCGTGCACGCGTTATCTTGGGACGGAGGTAGTATATTGTAATAGATATTATCAAATTTTAAAGGTATGATAATTAAGTATTTTAGGAAAAAATAATTCATAGTGGTACTATTTAGGAAAATTTATATTAAAATAATCAATCCATCCCACATAGATGACCCCTTTTCATTTTTCATGCAGACCAATAAATTATTATTTATTATGCTTTAAAATTTTGATTTACTTATAAAGTTCCTGATATGTCGTACATGTAATACAAAAACTATTATGTTTAATCCCAATATCCAT
The DNA here is from genome assembly GCA_037126765.1 of Stenogyne calaminthoides. Taxonomy (NCBI): domain Eukaryota; kingdom Viridiplantae; phylum Streptophyta; class Magnoliopsida; order Lamiales; family Lamiaceae; genus Stenogyne; species Stenogyne calaminthoides. The sequence continues at coordinate 17,835,459 of JBBCBC010000011.1, forward strand.
TTAATATAAAAAATTAAATAATTTCCACACATTTAATAAAGAAAGGAATTAAAATTTTGGATGGGACCATCTTTTAGGACAAAGGGAGTAAAAGTCAATTAACTAGAATATAAATTTAATTTGGAGTGACACTTGGGTGAACCAGCTGCAACGTGTAATTGAAGCATAACTAATACTCCCTCCATCCTGATTTTAATTGGCCACTTTCCGTAAATAGTTATTTTATTTTGTTTGGTCATTTCCTAAAAAAGAAATAAAACAATTTTCAATAATATTATTTCCCTCCACCAAACCTACTTTACACTCACAATACCCCTTCATCAAACTCATTTTACCCACTTTACAGTTTACACCATTTAATATTATTATTTCCCACATTTTCTTAATTTTCGTGTCTATAGTATTTGGTCAATTAAAATCAGGACGGAGGGAGTACTATTTAGTGATCCTTTAAAAAAAAAAAATACTATTTAGTGATAATAGTTAATATTGATTAACTAATATATTTTAGTAAAATAACACTTAGGGTACATGGTGCAGTTAGTGCATATAAGTAAATTTATACATTTTGTAATTAAAATTATAATATTTTACAATTTAATTACACACACTATATATACATATATCAAGGAAGTCTTATGTGAGTCTCGTCTTATCTAAGAAACAAATCTGCACTTTAGTATTTGAACCCAACTTTACTTTAAAACATGATTCTGATAGGGTCATATGTCCACAGATCATATAATAAATATGTGATGAAGACTCGTCGCATATATAAGTCCGTCTCATACAATTTGTTGTCATCTATATAGTAATATATATTATTAAATTTTAAAGTAATGATGATTAAGTTTTAGGAAAAAATAAATCATATAGTTACTATTTAGGGAAATTTATATTAAAATATTTCATCCGTCCCACCAAGATGTCCATTTCATTTTTGACATAGACTGATAAAATATTATTTTTTGTGGTTGAAATTCTTTATTTGTTTATAAATTATATAGGTTTATTTATTGAATTAAAAAACAATTAACTAATTTTAAATTATTTACACTTTTAATAAAGATTCTCTTATCTACTAAAGGTGAATCACCCCAATTCATATGGTGATGTTATTTCAAATCTTTGAATTTCTGTGAGAAATTATTTAAGGTATTATTATTAGTTTTTTAATTTTTTTTTATCTCAATCATTCATTATTTAATTTTAATATTTACCGTTCATTTATCCCTTATCAACTAATTGTGAATCACCACTGCTCATGTGAATTCTCTATTTTAATCATGCATATCTATTAAAAGTTATTTATAATACAATATTTCATCTTAAAAAATTATATATTATATTATGTTAAATATATACTCCATAATTTATGCTCTCCCCTATTTTTTTTAGATGTCATTCTTAATTTTTTCAGATAAATTAAGAATGTTTTCTTATGCCAACATTAATCTTAATCTTAATTTATGATAATTAAATATTTTTAACAATAATTACTATTGACTGAAAATATTTATTTCAACAACACATTTATAAGAAAATTGAAAATTTAATTGATCGTGAAAATTAATTGTTAGGAGTATATATGAGATTAGAGGGGAAAGAAAAATGATAAAACGACATTTATTATGTAAATAATGTGGAGAATTTTGATTTTAAATGACCAATAAAATTAGTTATTAGGAGTATATATAAGATAAAATATTGGGCGGGTGGGGGGATGTCAAACCAATATGTATTATGTAAATAATGTAAAATGTAGAAGACTAGAATGACATCTAAGAGATTAATTTATAATAAAAAATGAACAAAAATGTGCACATATAATATTAAAAAATAAAAAATATGTGTGTAATTAAATGAGGGTCATCTTTGTGAGATGAAGGGAGTAAAATTCAACTAACTAGAATATTTAATTTTAGAATATCCCATTACATGTCTTATAAATATTATAAATTTTCTTTATTTAATTTTGAGTTACACTTGGGTGCACCAGCTTCACGTGCAATTTATGCATAACTAATATTATTTAGTGATAACACTTAATACAAATAAACTAATGTTTAAAAAGAAAATTAATTAATATATTTTAGTAAAATAACTAATTTTATTTCAAAAGGCACTTGGGTTCCACGGTGCAACTGATGCATAGAAGTATATATATCTTCAATTTTCTAATTAAAATTATAATATTTTTCAATTTAATTCTAAAAAAAAAAAACACACACACACACAAACGTACACACACACACACACACACATATATATATATATATATATATATATATATATATATATATATATATATATATCGAGAAAGTCTTGAGTGAGATTGTTCTTATGTATGAAACAGATCTCCACTTTAATATTTAAACCCAAATTTACATATAAACATAAATATGGTAGCATCATAATTCATAAATCCACAAATCATATTATAAAAATGTAACTGAAACTCGTCTCATTCATGACTCATGAGACTGTTTCATATAAGTTTTTCATCTACATTGTAATAGATAATATCAAATTTAAAGTTAAAATGATTAAGTATTTTAGGAATAAAGAATTTATATTGGTACTATATAGAGAAATTTATATTAAATATAATATGCATCCCACAAATATGGTCCCCTTCATTTTCACACAGATCAATAAAATAATATTTATTGTGGTTGTAATTCTTAATTTGTCATTAAAATTATCATATACATTTATTTATTTAATACGACAACAATAATATTTTATCCAATATACGTTAAATATGTGTCTTTTAACTAATTTACAAACTTTTAATAAATAATGGACTATAATTTGGGACAAATCAATAAAGAAAAAGAGGATTATCTTTGTGGGTGAAGGGAGTAAAAGTCAATTAACTAGAACAAAATTTTAAATTTTAGAGTATATTATAAAATTGCATTTCAAATATTATAGATCTTCTTAATTTAATTTTGGGTTATACTTGGTGCACCAGTTGCAATGTGAAACTAATACATTACTAGTATTATCATTGATAATAATTAATACAGATCTACTAATACATTTTAATAAAATAACTAATATTATTTAAAATACACTTGAGTTACATAACTGATATTGTTCAATGATAATATATCTATATTGAGGAAGTATTCTGTAAATGGTCTTATCTCCATTTTAGTATTAAAATTCAACTTTATTTAAATATATGATTTTGGTAGGGTCATAGTCATATATATATATATATATATATATATATATATATATATATATATATATATATATATATGATAGATATATGATAGAAACTTATCTCTTGTAAGAGAACGTCTCATACAAATTTTTCCCATCTATATAATAATTGATACTATATAATTTGGAAGTTATAATGATTAAGTATTTAAGGAAAAAAAATTACGGTGGTACTATTATGGAAATTTATAATAAAATACTCCTTCCATCCCACAAAATGGTCACTTTTCATTTACCATACAGATCAATAAAATATTATTTATTGTACTTGAAATTCTTCATTTATGCATAAAGTTTTGATATATCCCGGTTAGAGCACACTTTTTTTTTTTTTTTTGACAGGAAAGTAAATGATTATATTAGATAATCGGAAAATCGGCTTCCACAACGTACAGAATCACCTCTGGGATAGAGGTAGAATAATAGCAAGTATCACAAGAATACGCAAAATGTGTCACTCATGGGCAACCTTATTGGCCGATCTACGAACCCAATTAAACGAGCAAGACACAAAAGATGTACACAAAGTGAGAATTTCAGCAATAATGCCCCCAAAATAAGAGATATCTTCCTTCGGCCTCCTAAGTGCACAGAAAGTAATTTGTGAATCCATTTCCACAACAATATCTTGAATCCCCTTCTCGATGGCATGCCGAACACCATACCAGATTGCTTGAGCCTCTGCTATATCAACTGTGAGAGATTCGTTGATTACATGCGCGACAACCCACTGCACATTCCCACCTTCGTCTAGGATCACTCCCCCCAACCCCGTCCCGCAGCCAGGCTTGCATGCCGCGTTCACGTTGAGCTTTGCGATTCCCGGTCCTGGTGGTCTCCATCTCGTCTCATCACTTCTGCATGGTACACTCGGCATCCGACATTTCGCCGCCATGTAGTCGTCCACATGGTTCCAAGCAATTCCACAATTTTGCTTGCTGGTATCGTGGTGTTTTGGAATACAAGAGCATTTCTTGCAAACCATATTGCCCAAAGTACACTGGCAAATCGTGGCTTCGATCTCCTTTATATCCAAAGTTTCCATAATTTCACCAACCCAAGCTTCCAGTGAGATATGTGCGATTCCTCCAACCTCACCATAATGCAAGTCTCTCCATTAGCTAGCCAGCTCCGGACAATCTCGTATCGCGTGTTCCTACGACTCCATCGGGTCTCCGCAACGTTTACACTCTGGCTCAATGTTGACAAACCTCGAAACGAGGTTGAGGCAAGAGGGCAAAATTTCGTGCATGATTTTCCACTGACTTTATAAGAACCATCTTCCCCGCCTGAGACAGAGTCTTGCTCTTCCAGTCCTTCAATTTTTTCTCCACTCTGTTCACCAGCGTTCTAAAAATCGCACTCCGGGAACGTCCCACATTTGTCGGGATACCCAGATAGATCGAGTGTTGGTTAACTCTAACTACCCCGAGCATCGTCGCCATTTCTTCGCCTCTTTCATCAGGAATTCCCCCGCTAAACATGATTTCAGATTTGCTCAGGTTGATTGCCTGTCCCGAGGCCGCCTCATAGGCTTTGAGAATCTGCTTGACACAATTCAGCTCCGAAGCATTTGCTCTCCGAGAATAATAGTATCGTCTGCAAAAAAATAGCTTTGACACAACAGGGGCACCCCTACAAATTCGGATACCATGCAGCACCCCTCTTTCAACACTCTTCTGAATCAAAGCTGATAAGGCTTCCGCACAAAGCAGGAACAGGTAGGGAGAGAGTGGATCCCCTTGCCTTAACCCTCTGGTTGGAGAAAAATGACCCGTTGGTTGTCCATTCACCATCACTGAGAAAGAAGCCGTACGAACACATCTCATAATGGTTCGGACCAGATCCTCCCCCATTCCCATCTTCAACATCACCCTCTCCAAGAAGTCCCATTCCACTCTGTCATACGCCTTGCTCATATCAAGTTTGAAAGCATACGATCCTCTTCTCTTTGCTTTATTGTTTTTCATGTAGTGGAACACCTCATAGGCAAGCAGTGCGTTATCTGTAATAAGTCTTCCTGGGACAAAGGCTGATTGAGCAGGATCAATGATATCAAGTAAAAAGAGCTTTAACCGATTAGCAATGGTTTTTGTAATTATCTTGAAAGAGACATTACACAGGCTAATCGGTCTAAACTCAGCTGGGGTACGGGGGGATTTGACTTTCGGAATGAGAGCCAAAAAAGTATGATTAAGAATAGCTGGAGAAGCGCCATGATTCAAAACATCAAGAGTTGAATCGATGACTCTTTCCCAACAACATGCCAGAATTTTTGAAAAAAGATAAGCGACATACCATCGGGACCCGGGGCCTTGCAAGGGTGCATTTGGAATAGAGCTTTGGTGACCTCTTCCTCCGTGAACGGTTGTGCCAACTCGTTTATCATGTTCTCCGTCATCCTGTGAGATACAGCTCCCAAGACCTCTTCCATATCCAGATTACCCTTTGTTGTGAATAGCTTCGAGAAATAGTCCACGAAAACCCCTTGGATGTCTTCTTCATCTTTATGAATTACCCCGAACTCGTCCACCACAGATTCTATCGTATTTCTTTTCCGTCTACCACTGGCCACCTTATGGAAGAATTTAGAATTCGGTCTCCTTCTCTCATCCAGCTCACCCTTGATTTTTGTAGCCAAAAGACTTCCTCCTTTCTGATAAGGGCCGCAACCTTATTTTCCATGCTCCTAGCTTCCCCCGCAGTCTCTGGAGTTTGGGGAGAAGCTTGAAGTTGCTCCAACTTCTTCTTACACTTCTTAAGCTCCTTTGGTATGTCCCCAAATTTCTTGTCACTCCATCTAGTCAACTCGCGGCTACACCCCATAATGTCTCGTGAGAGGGCAGCCGTAGGAGCCTCACCCGAGCCATTCCATGAATTTTGCACAACTTCTGGACAGTCACTGTCTTGCAGCCTAATAGTGTAGACTTGGAACTTAGGAGTGTGCTCCTCTCTAGGTCTCAGGTTCGAAACCTCTTAGGTGCGATCAATCCTTGAGACGGGTCAGGCCATACAGAGCTTAGCTCTGTCTTGAAATGGGGCCCCCGCTAGTGGACTGTGGTTCTTGTCCCCCGGAATAGTCGGTCCTTGTACTGGATACCGAGTTATCAAAAAAATAAAAAAAACCGATTAAAGCACTACTACCTATGACGTGAGGTAATGGATTCGAGTCACTATTTGCTCGATAAAAAAAAATCCTTATTCATTGAATACAAAAAAATAATACTTCAATGTTTAATCTGAATGTTTCGAAAAAAAAAAAGTTTAATCTGAATGTATATTAAATATGAGTGTTTTAAATAGTTACATACATTTAATAAAAAAATGGACTATAATATTGGACAAACCAAAAATAAAATGGGTACTATAATTATGGGATGGAGGGAGTAAATGAAAATTAACTAGAATATAATTTTGAATTTATAGTATCTAATTAAATTTTATTTCAAGTATTATATATTTTTTTATTTGATTATATGGAGTGATACTTTGGGTGCACCCGTGCAAATTAATCAATATACTCATTCCCACAATAAATAAATAAAAACTAATTAATTCATAAATAAATTTGTTTTTGTCATTAACTTTTAGTAAAACACCTTATACTATTTAACTTTGGGGCAAGCCACTTTTTATAGTAGTATGGATATACCCAACTTAATTTACTTAGAATCATTATTCCGATAGGGTCATAAGTCCATAGATCATAATAAATATGCAATGAAAATCCGTCTCATGTATAACATTGTCTCATATAATTTTTTTGTCATCTCTATTGTAATAGATATTATCAAAATTTAAAGTTGTGATGATCAAGTATTTTAGGAAAAAATAATTCAAAGTGGTAGTATGAGTTGGTGTTGGTCCCGGTGTAAACGAGTCTTACACGTGTATGGGGAGGGAATACACGTGTTCAGTGATTTTAAAACTTTTTTCTCGATGTCGACTTGATTCGGATAATCCACGAAGATTAGGTTCGAGAAGCACGACGGATCGCTCGAGTCAAAGTCTCTCGAGGCGGTGATCTTGGAGCTTTCGGATACCTCGGATAATCAAGCCCGAATCGAGTGTCGAGAGATCCCGAGTTGCTTGGATCGGATAACTAGCTTCTTTGAATCCTCGGAAGAGAGTTCGATTTGATAACTATCTGTTCTAGCTACTCGATCGTCTTGAATGGTTAGCCTTAGATTATACTCGTTTTAAGCTTTCTTTGAAAAACCTTCCCTTTATGAAATAGTGATTATTTTGTGATTCACTTATGCAACTTCATTGGATTGATTCCAACTGAATATCGATTGAAAAGTATGCTTTCAAAATCAAGTCAATGCAACGATTAAGCGCACGGATAAGGAAAACAATAAAGAACACAACTTGTTATAGTGGTTCGAGAGACTCAAGCTCCTACATCCACTCTCTCGACTCTTGAGAGAAATTCACTATCAACTTCGAGCTTTACGACTACCTCGTGGTTTACTTACTCAACTCGCCCCGAAGAGTTTTCGACTACTCCACGTGGTTTACTTACTCAACCCGACCTTGAGTTTTCGACTACCTCTCGTAGTTTACTTACTCAATCACACACAAGCTTTCGGACTACCCCAGTGGCTTACTAACTTCTCCTCTAGAGTTTTACGACTACTCGTGTAGTTTACTAACTCTTTACAACTCTACTCACCAACAAACACACTCCAACTACCTTCTCAAGGGTTTGGGGTTTCTCGGTTAGTTTCCAACTAGGATGAGATATCCTTTACAATGAAGCACAATGCAAAGGGTTAGGATATCTCGACTAAGCTTTGGATAAATCTTATCAAGCTAGGCTTAGTAAAGTGAGCTCTTTTTCAATATAGAAGCACTTGGGAAATTCAAGGTATTTTGAGTGCTTTAACTTTTCAAGAATAAGTTTGAGCTCTTGAGTTGAGTATAAATTTCTCGTAACCTTACAAAGTAGAGGGTCACCAGTATTTATAGGCATACACCAAGGTCACTCTTTGAAAACTTTCCGTTGGAGAGATAGCTTCGTGAGTTCCCTCTTATGGTGTTTGAGAAACGGCTATATTTAGGGTTTGAAACTCCCTAACATGTTTTTTAGGCAATAGCCTTTCATGTAGCCGGTCTTCACTTTTTTGCGATCTGGAACTTTCATTACATCGACATCTTTTTTGGCCCGCTTCACATCCTTTGTCGGTGTCGGTGGTATGTGATGTCGTCTTCCTCTTTTTGACTTTTGTCTTCAGTTAAAGGTAGACACCTTCAACGGCTCTTTTGGTTACAAACTCTGAGTTTGATATAACCTTAACAACACTTCGACTTAGTTCCTTTTATGCGCATTTGAATGTCTTGGCAATATCTAACTTTCTAAGGCATCGCGTTTCTCTCGATGTGCATCCTTGAGATAGATATATTGGTGCCTCGGAACATTCGAGGTTCATCTTGAGCATTGATACATTCTTTGAGTCTTCATTAATTCTTGTCTTTCGGTATTCTTGATCTTGATTTCTCGATCTTGATCTTGCGTCTTGAGTCTTCTGCGTCTTGAGGGTCTTACGAGTCTTGATTTACTCTGATGATATCTTTGAGTCTTCATCTTGAGTCTTGTTCTCGATTTCATCTTTGAGTCTTGATATCTCGATTTTTCATCTTGAGTCTTGAGTCTCGATTTCTCTTTGAGTCTTTAGATTCTCGATTTCATCTTTGAGTCTTGAAGACTTGATTTTATCTTTGAAACTTGATTTCTTGAAACATCTTGAGTTCTTGAGTCTTGAACCTATCTGAACTATATCTGTGACTATACATTTTGCGGATAACATCACGAATACTCTAAAAACCGAATCGACTCAATTATCAAGATCATTACGAACATGTCATACTTTCGGGGTTTTGGGATCTTAATCAAAATCATATAATCTTTTATTAAATTCATCTCCCAACAATTTCCCCCTTTTTGATGATGCCAAAACCTATCTTGTTACAAATACATAACTTTTTGTACTCAGGTTTTGATTTATCCTATCACAAGATTGGTTGTCTCTCAACAATTTTCGAACAGAGAATCTCTCAATACATTCAGAGAGTTTTTTTTCAACACTTAAGACATTCGGTAATTTCTTCAAGAATGAATCTCTTTAAGTAGTTCATTACCAAATACTTAAACAATTTTCCCATATCATCATTCGGTTAGTTGAGAGACATACAATCAAAGATATCAAAATAAAAAGACATGTAAATAAGATAATAAGGTATTATCTTTTGAGCATAATGATAAATCTTCATTGATGATAAGTATACCATTCAGATTACAATGAGATTTTTATCAACAAAATCAAAAAGACAAAAAAAATTTAAAGATTACAGAATCTTTCGAGTTCTTGATCTTGATTCGGCTCTTGGTTTGTTTCATTCTCGACTTCATCATTTGGAACCTCCGGGTTGAACATTCGAAAAATCTTTTCTTCAAATTTCATTCCTCTCCTTGATGATGTCCCGGACTGTTCTCGTTAATCCTAATGACCCAAAGATATCTTGAGCATTTTTCTTGCGTAATGGCCTTCTCATTTACCAAGCCATTACCAAGTCTTGGAGGAGAATAGGAATATGGACGGGGCTACTATCATACTCCACCTTCATCCCAAGGTTAATCCGGCCTTGGTGATACTTTGGATAGAAGGTTAGAAGATATTCAATGAAAGCTTCGTCTTGATCCGAGCCTTCCCTCTCCATTCCCCGAGAACATCGTAATTGAACCGAAGGTTCTCTTCACTTCTTCCCACATGTCGTTTGAGTTTAATGGGCATCCATTTATCAACGTGGGGCCCCCCTTCGGCGCTTTTCGATGTTCCTTCCTCTTGCTCATAAACTTCTGAAGTCACTCGTTGGCTTACGCTCTTCGTCTATCTTCTTTTCGATCACAGACGCGCTCACGAGACGAAGCAAAGACTTTCTTAGCTTGTTCTTTTTTGGAGTGTCTTGAGCATCTCTGGTGTTGAAGACTTTCTTCCGAGGTTGAGACTCAGATTCTTACGCATCTTCATCATCCGTAATCGACTTTCTCTGGATTGGCTTAGAAGCCTTAAAGACGCTTTGCTTACAGGTTGAACAACGCCCAAGGCTTTCCTCTTCATAGGCGATTAAAGACCACTGGCTTGTTCCAACCTTAGTTCTAGCTTTTCGGTTTCTCTCTTGCAACCTCAAGCATGGTTTGCTCGAAACTTCAGTGTAGATGAAGCTTCTCCACTTGAGCGAATTTCAATTTATCATGATGCTTCAACTTCTTTTAAGGCTTTGGCTAGATTGTACATTTGACCTCTTTCCGAGCCTTCTTCTCCAAAGCACGTGCCATGAACTTCGAGGTCTTCACCTTTCTTTTCCCCCTTCACCGCACCGTAATTTGGAAGAAGTCGGGAGAGAGTTGTGTCCATGTGATTTGCTCTTTGCTCACACTGGCCGGATCTCTCACCGCTAACCGATCTTGCTCATCTTCCATTCTCCGATGTGGTTCCTAGCCACGAAAAGTTCTTGAATAAGTGGGCATGGCCCGGTCGAGAGTGCATCTTTAAGAATCTCTGTCATCTTGGTCATGAGCACCGAGCTCATTTCCTCAACAGCAGATTTGATCAAGACCTCATTTTTTCTCTCGGTTTCACCTCTAGAAATTGATCGATTCTGGTGCTACATTTCATTTCAAAGACTTAACTCTGCGTTGACTCCCTCCACTTTTCATTCGACTTTTTCTTCCATGGAGGTCATCCGAGTGGTCGAGTGTTTTGTATTCGCACCGAGCTCAAGAATGGCTAAGACCTTCCATTGTCCGAGCTTGATTGGCCAACGTTTCTTCCATCTCGAGCAATTTTGATCGCCATTGGCTCAATCTTCTCAAGTTTCTCCATTACGGGGAGTGAGATCAATCTCGGGAACCTTACGCACTTTTATACGTCTTTGTATGATCATCTGAGCTTCAACCTTCATCCCGAGCTCCGGTCTCCATTTGAGCCTCGATCATTTTATCGACAATTTAATTAAAGATAGTACTTTCAATAACTTTGGCATAGTTGATAATAGTGCCAAAAGGTACTGAAGAGTGCTAACTTCGATCCGAGGTTGATCAACAACAAGTCTCTTTTTCCATTTGAGATCGATCCTCAAAGATCTCCCCCTGTTGGTCCCCATCTCCATCTTTGGATTTGTCTCCATTGCTCGGGTACCAACTTGGTTGTTTTTCTTCTCGGCTAGCTTCCTCCGAACCAGCTCATCAAAATTGGAATTTTTTCATCTCGAGCTTTGTCTTCCGAACCACGAGAAGTCGGTCGGGAAGGTTGTCTCCTCATTCCACAGTCTTCCCTCCGACGCAAAGAATATCAAGCATCTCGGGAAGAGTCCGATTGAGGATATATATCGTCATAATCCCAAGAAAACATCTTTGCGGATCGAGGTATGAGCCGAAGCTCGGGGTAGCGGTCAAGATGAACCGTTCCCCGCTGCTCCTCCATTCGCCTTCTTTTACCGCCCTTCTTCCATCTCGGCTCTCGTTCATAGAGAAGCTTACGCTGGGGATCAGCGGTAGATCACTGGAGCTCATCAAGAATATTTTGCTCCCGAGCCTCGGGAGGTTCAAGTTTGTGCATTCGGGTCCCGTTTGCATCGAGTGGGTTACGAGGCTGGTGGCATATCCTCGGTTTGAGTCTGAGTTGGCTCGTCGGGCCCGAGCACGCACATCTTCGGATCGACTCGAGTTAGCTCGCATTCGAGCACGCACATCTCCCGAGGTAGGCATCTCGAGGTCGAGCTCCTTTAAAAATTTTCTTCGAAATTTTTATCCCGAACCGAAAGTGATGTCTCGAGCACCTCGAGAAGACACCTTTCCTCGGCCGATCCCGTGTCCTAGAGATAACCTGAGCCAACACTTGTAATGGCGAACTCGAGTGGTTTTGCCCTCGGGTTGTATCTCCTCGGAATCATCTACCTTTCGTCGGTGAGAACCACCAATCTTTTGCGCTTTGGAGCAAGATCCTTCCTTCATCGGTTTTGCTCCTTGCTCCATTTTTGCCTCCAATGTAGACCTTCCCCGGTTTGTTGGGTCTCTTTCTCAGCGACCAGCAGAAGGTGATTCTACCTTCTTTTCTCTTTTCCCTCGAATGGCACCGCTTCACAAAGATGGGCTTGAAGAGAATTTTGGTTTTAGGAATGGGGTTGAATTGGCGAAGATATCCTCCTCCTCTCGCACATCTCCAAAATATAAGCAATTTTGGTGGCATGGTGGATCTTGTCTTTCATCGTGATTGTCCCATTGACCCTTTTTATGACCTTGGCTTGCTCCGTCACCATCTGAATTAAGAATTTCAGCCAGTTGAAGTCGGTGGTAGGAGATGCCTCGATCGCTGCCATCAATCGAGCTTTGGGGTACTAATCGCTCAAAACTCCCCATGAAGACTCATGATGCACTTGCTCACAATATCCATCGGACACGATATTGTGGCTTTAGATGCCTCTTATGCAATGTAGCCTCAAATTTAACGGGACTCTCGGCAATCCTATCTAGGTACTCTCGCTCTCTCTGCCGACATATACATCGCGGGATCCTCCTCTATCACGAGCTCAAAGACATCATTGATTTTTTGGAATTATGCACAAATCCCTCTCAAAATCGGCGTATTTTTGGCCTAATGCTCTAAATGTGATGTGGTAATCGAAGAATGCATACCATCTTCTTCATCTATTCTCAAATTACGGATGAATTCGATTACCTCTTTTGCGAACTCTGATGCGGTTGGCTTTGCGACTAGATGGGTGATTTTAGCCGGTCGAATCATATCACGAGCCTCCTCTTACGGCTTTGAGTTGGTTGTGCTTTCAAGTGAGACAACGAACTTCGTACCATGGCTTGTTGGTTATGGCTAATTTCTCGAACAAGGTTGGGGCCATTTTAGAGATTGATATAAGAATTTGAAGTTTTAGGGTTTGGAGATTTCGGGCAAAGGATTTTTAATTCGCAGAGGATTTGGGAGCGAAGGGTTTGATAAAATTTTGGCTTGAATGGCTTAAAGGGGTATATATAGCGAGATCGTGGAGAATCGTGTTGGTTAGGTGAAAAGCAGCGGTTGAGATTATTCTCCGATTAATCGCATATCTGAACCAAGCGATCTCTAAAAAGTAAGTCGCCAAAATATCCTCATTGGTCAATAATGTGGCGAGCATTAAATGATATTGACCTTCTTCGAATTTAAAACGATCCCGCTCAAAAACATTCCTCGGTGTTTTATATTTATTGCGAATGATTCTTCGAGTTTTACTTGAGCAATAAATGAGTCGCATGAGTCTTTACTTCTTCGGACTAATTTCCCTCTATCGGTCTTCTTGAAGTAATGCATCTTTGATAAAATGTCATTATAATCTCGAAATCTTGAATGGGTTCAAGATATCTTTCTTGAAATCTTGACCTTCAATGTCGAGTTTCGAGACTCGATTCAAGATTTCCATTTTATCCCGAGTTTCTCATAGAATTGAGAAACTTCATGCATCCGAAAAATTTTCAATTTTTTGATTTACTCTATACACTGGTTCTAACATCCCTAATTCATTTGAAAGTTCACGAAATCTTGATTCAACCAAAGGTTTAGTCAAGATATCAACTCTTTTGCCTATCGGTATGAATTTTCTCCATCCTTATGTCCTTTTTCTCGACATGATCTCGATGAAGTGATGTCGATATCCACATGCTTGCATCGGTGTGCAATACCGGATTTTGTGAAATAGCAATGGCACTATTGTTGTCACAAAATATTGGTACTTCATTGGCTTCAACTTTATAATCCCTTAATTGTTGTGCGAGGCGAAAGAATTGAGCCACGGCTTCCCTCTGCGCCCATGCATTAAACCCGATAGTATTGGTTGCTCTCGAGGTCTTTTTTTTGAAAACCAAGATATCACTTGCTTCGCAGAAATTGACAAGTTTCTGTTGTGGACTTCTGTCAATTCTACAACCTCCGTAGTCGAGATCGAGTAACCGATTAACTCGAGGTTATCATCATTTGGATACCATAATCCTCTATTCATTTGTGCCCTTAAGATATCTTAGTATCTTTTGGCGACCTCCATGTGACTAGTCTTAGGATTAGCTTGGTATCTTACATATCCCAACAAACAAATGTTATATCGGCCTACTTTGCGTGAGATAGAGCAATGATCCAATGATTCTCTATAATCGGTATGATTCAGCGATTTGCCTTTACGAATCGAGATCCATCTTGTAGTTAGTATTCATAGGAATCCTAAGCGCATTGCAATTTTGTACACCATATTTGGCAATCGGATCTCCGGTGTATTTTGCTGGTTGAGGAATATTCCTTCCTTTGATTGTTTTGAAGACCTAGAAAGAAATTCATCTCTCCCATCATTGACATCTCAAACTTGCCTTTCATCGATGTTGAAAACTTTTCACACGGTGATGGTTTGAGATCCAAAAATGATGTCATCAACATATATCTGAACTAGTAAGATCTCTTCCCCATCCTCTATCTGAATGAGAGTTCTATCATGATCCTTTGACAAAACCATGGTCGAGAAGAAACCGAGAAAGAGTATCATACCATGCTCGGTGCTTGCTTGAGACCATACAAAGCTTTTCCGAGTTCGTAAACTTGGTCATTCTGTTTGAAGCCGGAGGTTGTTCTACATAAACCTCTTCTTTAAGCACACCGCTTGTAAATGAACTTTTCACATCCATTTGATAAAGCGTGAACTTCATGTAAAAAGATATGCAAGAAACAATCGATGGCTTCTAGTCTTTGCAACAGTGCAAAGGTTTCATCATAATCCAAGCCTTCTTCTTGGGAATAACCTTGTGCAACTAGCCTTGCCTTGTTTCTTACAATGTTGTTGTTTTCATCTCTTTTATTCTTGAAAACCCACTTGGTTCCAATGACATTGTGCCTTTCAGGTCTATCTACCAACTCCCATACTTCATTCCTTGAGAATTGATTATTTCATCTTGCATAGCAATAATCAATAAGAATCTTGTAGAGCTTCACCAATCTCGGTAGGTTCTTTTCTCCGAAAGGAAGCGGTGAGAATAGTGCACTCTCACCATGGAACCTTCTTGTCTTAACACCTTGGTTAGATCACCCACAATCGACTTGTAGGATGACTATCTAATCATTTCCTTCTTGATGTTCCCCTTCAATAATATCCTCAACATTTGAGATGTTAGGTTGATTAAATCAACAAACTCGGGAACAATGAAAAAAGAGAAAAGGAATCATCTTCCTCGGGGAAATTCTATTCGAGAACATTGTCGAGACATTTGTTCCCCTTTGGTTGATAGATTGAGAATTTGCCTCATTTGTAACCACATCTTCATTGGCATCACATACGAGTCAGGCGGGTGTCTGCTCGGATTGATCACCTTGAGTGTTGGTTTTCCGAGGCTCACCATCCGAGTTCCATCTCGAACTTCCTTATCTCGAGTCCGAGTCACTCCAATCATAGAAAGTGGTGATTTCTTCTTTCGAGGTTCAATGGATGCTTTATCTTTCTGTTTTTGAGGCTTAATCTGGTGATCCTCTTAGTGGGTTCATCAGATCATGTTCTGTTTCTTCCGAACACAAATAGATTCATCAAAAACAACATGAGGTGTTTCCTCCACAATAAGAGTCCTCTGATTTGTAAACTCGAAAGCTTTATCGACTTCGAATATCCTAAGAATATTCCTTCATCGACTTTACTATCAAAAGTTTTCAACCGATCTTTACCATTATTGTGTATGAAACACTTACAACCAAACACACGAAAAAAGAAAGAAACAAGAGGCTTCCTTTCATTCCAAAGCTCATAGGGTGTTTTGCCTTGACTCTTGGTCAACATGGATGTTTCCGAGTAGCATCACGGTGTTGATGACTTCCGGCCAAAATCTTTTAGGAATGTCGACCATCTATCATAGTCTTGCGAGCTTCTTTCAGAGTCCTGTTCTCCTTTCAAAGAACACCATTTTGTTGAGGGGTCCTTGCGGTGATGTTTCATGTGAAATTCCATTCTCGCACAATAATCAGATATGATGTGATTTATGAATTCAGTTCCTTTGTCAGATCTGATTTTGACCACACTCAGATTTTTCTCAATACTGAGCCTTTTCAGTAACTCTAGTAGCTTTATCTGAGTCTCTTTCTTACTGAGTAAGAATATGACCCAAGTATATCTCGAGTAGTCATCAACTACTACCAATGTGTATTTCCTGCCATTAGTGCTTTACGGTGTTATAGGACCAAAAGATCCATATGCGAATCGAAGTATTCTTTCGGTAGAAACCTCAACTTTACTTTTAAATGATGCTCTTATCATTTTTCCTTTCGCACGCATCACAAATATGTTCCTTACTGAACACTTCGTTAGGCAACCCTCTCACAAGAGCTAATCTTGCAAGCTTGTTCAGGGTTTTGAAATTTAGGTGATTCATTCTTTTATGCCATAACCAACTGGTATCTGTGGAACTTTTAACAACTAAACATGTATCTTTAGGAGCAGAACTCCAATCAGCAAGATACACATTCCCTTTTCTTGTACCAGTCAGTAAAACTTTCTGTGATGTATCATTTTTTACAAAACATAAGTTTTTAGAGAACTCAACATTGAAACCCTTATCACAGAATTGGCTAATTGAAAGCAAATTATGCTTCAATCCAGATACATATGAAACACCATGGATATGAACTGAGTCGATTTCCAAAGTTCCATATCCTTGATCCGTCCCTTGGAATTATCTCCAAAAGTGATCTGTTGGCCTCTTTGTTCAACATAGTCAGCGAGTGTCTTCTTGTATCTGTCATATGTCTTGAACATCCTTTGTCAAGATACCAAATATCGGAGCTTTTTCATCTACGCTCATGATTGCCATGTGATCATTAGTCGGTTTAGTGCCCTTGTTTTCCTCCGAAAAAGCAGATCAATTCTTAGGTACCCAATTTGTGTAGGGTCCTACAAGGTTAGATGTACCTTTCGGAATCCAAATCGCGACAACTCTAATCACTTTAGAGTGGCTAATTTGTCTTCCATAAACATCAACATACACATCTACTACTCTGGGTGCCTTAGCGACTTTACGTGTATGTGTGCTAGCTTTAGCATGAACATGGGCTTTTAAATTCTTCTTTGGTTCGGGCCTTTTGTTCGGATGCTTGGGCTTTTTGTGCGGTGGTCTAAATCTTTGTTGACTCGGGTTGAGATAACCTTTACCTTTAGGCAAGTGAGGTTGGGTTATGCATCTCAGAAATCTGGTCTTTCGATTATCTCGAGGACTTGGTCTCTTTGATTGAGAATGTCTCTGTTGAGTGTTTCTCATCGAGGATTCCTCGATGGTTCGATGTGGAGCCTTCAGATTTGCATTCTTAGCTTTGAGAGGCTTTGAAGTACTTGCACGAAACTTTCAGTAATGCTCGGGTTTTCTAGCCTTCACCGAGGTTTGGGCTTTCTAACTTTGATCATTCAATTTCTTTGAAACCATAGGTCATTTTCCCTTGTCTACAACCTTGGGCATTACTTACGCTTGAAGTGTAGGTGCATTTGGTTTTACAAAGATAGTCTTCTTGCTACATGATGTAGCATTCGGGATGACCTTGTGAGGTTCCCCGGAGTGTATCCCAATCCGGTTTTTATAGTGGCAGATCTCTCGGTAACTCAATTTCATCTATCACTTTAGATGCTTTATTCAATAGAGTTAACTTCTTCGTGCACTATCCTCACGCGATTCTGTAGAGTTTTATGCTTCTCGGAGAGGTCATTGAACTTCGATTCGATTAATTTGAATCTCTTGATTGGATTTCTCTAGCTTTTCGGTTAGGGACATGATCAACTTCTCTTTCTCACGAGAGTTGTACTTTCGAGAACATCAGTTCATCAATAGTTCCCATTAATTGAGAAGTGATCTCGATTTTTGCTAGAGTCTTTCCATTTTAGATTTTCAAAGATTCGATTCTTATTACGCTCTCGAGTTTTATTTAGCAGATCCTTGCAAAAGCATAGATAGTCCTTCATGATTCTCAAAAAGAATCCATCGGTCAAAATATTTATTTTCGGTGGAACTTGAAAACTCTTGTGCTAGTGTAGGAGCAACAACGAGACGATGAGAGTTTACCTCCTCAATGGCCATCGGGCGGATGTCATCACTTTCCTTTGTCGAGAATATCTCATCGAAGAGCTAGATCCTCCTCCGAGTGCTCTTCTTCTACGCAACCATTGCCTTTTTGCTTGAGAACTTACGGTCTCTTTTAGCTTGTCTTTCTCTTCTCTCCTTAGCACTCAACTCGGACAATCATCTTTGGAAGTGACCTTTCTTCCGCAATTATAGCATCTGTTGGCATCATCATCCTCGATCATTTTTTCTTCTTTGGACTTGGAGTCCTTCTTTGCGGATGAAGATCCTTGACTTTTTAGGTCCTTCTTCTTCTCGGTTGATCTGTCCTCGGGTTTCTTTCCGGTTTTGTGGTTCTGTAATAACTTTTGTATTTTCCAAATCTACTATTAAGTCTGTCAAACCTCCTTGCCATCGGTCTTAGCTTTTCCTCAAGCTCATCGATGTTTGGCATGGGGTTCTCGGACTCTTTAGTTTTCTGAGGTTTTATCTTTGGCTTTTAAAGCCACATTCTTACTCGATGAAGAATCATCTTTCTTTGTCGGCCTTTTTGGATTTCTTATCAATTACAAATTCATAGGCTTTCAAATTTCAGGGAAGACTTGTTGGTATGGCATTGAACTAATGTTCTTGGTGTTTTCAATCACTGCTTCGCATGAATATCCCATTTCTTAGAAAGACCTCTAAGAATTTTCAATGCCACTTCTCTTTGTGGATATTTCTTTCCAAGTGCGTTTAGATCATTCATGATGCGGTGAATCGACTTCCAATTTGTCTATTGATTCACCATCATCCATTTCAAAACTGTCAAACTTTCCAATTGCCCTTTGAAAGTTTGTTTTCTTTTTATATGATCGTGCCTTGGCACATAACGGTAGTGTATCTCATATCTCTTTAGCGATATTACGTTGAGAGATCATTCCCATCACACCATCATCAATTGTCTTTGTATAGTGTAAGGTTTTTGCAATGTAGTCTAGATTGACTAACTTTCTCTCCTCGAGGAGTTAGTTGGTCATCGGACTTAGGAAATTTCGCTCTAGGATCAATTCTCTCTTCTTACGTAATTAGGATTCACCACATGAAATTTGAATGGTCCTTGAGAAACCACTCTCCACATCGCTCATGTTTGGAATCTGAGATGAGCCTGCATTCTCGATCTCCATAGATCATAGTTCTCTCCGAGAACATGGGAAGTTTTTAGAAGGCGTTTTTTCGATCTTTTGAAAAGAAAAAAAATTTGACAAATAAGGTCAAGACAGATAGACCACAAGTATTTTTGAAAATAAAACTTTGGTCAACACAACAGTGGTCAAGTTGAACCCCGCTTTGATACCACTTGTTGGTCGGTGTAAGCGAGTCTTACACGTGTATGGGGGAATACACGTGTTCGATGATTTTAAAACTTTTTCTTATCGAGGTCACTTGGGTCGATAATCCCGAAGATTAGGTTCGAGAAGACAGATCGCTCCGGTCAAAGTCTACTAAGGCAGTGATCTGGCCGCTTTGAGATACCTCGGATAATCCTAAATCGAATCTCGAGTGTCGAGAGATCCCGAGTTGCTTGGATCGGATAACTAGCTTCTTGAATCCTTGTAAGAGAGTTGAGTTTGATAACTATCCTTTTTCTATTTACTCCGTAAGCGGAATGGTTGGCCCTTAGATTATACTCGTTTTAAGCTTTTTTTGAAAAACCTTCCCTTTATGAAATAGTGATTAGGTGTGATTCACTTATGCAACCGATTGGATTGATTCCAATGAATATCGATTGAAAAGTATGCTTTCAAAATCAAGTTAATGCTGGCGGTTAAACACAGATAAGGAAAGCAATAAAGAACACATCGAGTTATAGTGGTTCGGAGACTCAAGCTCCTACATCCACTCTCTCGACTCTTGGAGAAATTCACTATCAACTTCGAGCTTTTTGACTACCTCGTAGTTTACTTACTCAACTTCGCCCTGAGTTTTACGACTACTCCGTAGTTTACTTACTCAACCGGACCTTGAGTTTTTCGACTACCTCCGTAGTTTAATTACTCAATCACACACAAGCTTTCGGACTACCCCAGTAGCTTACTAACTTCTCCTCTAGAGTTTTCGACGACTACTCGTAGTTTACTAACTCTTTACAACTCTACTCACCAACAAACACACTCCAACTACCTTCTCAAGGGTTTGGGGTTTCTCGGTTAGTTTCAACTAGGATGAGATATCCTTTACAATGAAGCACAATGCAAAGGGTTAGAATATCTCGACTAAGCTTTGGATAAATCTTATCAATTTGGGCTTAGTAAAGTGAGCTCTCTTCAATATAAAGCACTTGGGAAATTCAAGGTATTTCGAAAGTGCTTTAACTTTTGCAAGAATAAGTTTGAGCTCTTGAGTTGCGTATAAATTTCCGTAACCTTACAAAGTAGAGGGTCACCAAGATTTATAGGCATACACCAAGGTCACTCTTTGAAAACTTTCCGTTGGAGAGATAGCTTCGTGAGTTCCTCTTATGGTGTGTGAGAAACGGCTATATTTAGGGTTTGAAACTCCCTAACATGTTTTAAAGCAATAACCTTTCATGTAGCGGTCTTCACTTTTTGCGATCTGGAACTTTTCGTTACATCGACATCTTTTTTTTTGGCTTTATCCGTCGATTGTCGGTATGGTGCGATGTCGTCTTCCTCTTTTTTGACTTTTGTCTTGATTAAAGGTAGACACCTTCAGCGGCTCTTTTGGTTACAAACTCGAGTTTGATATAACCTTAACAACACTTGACTTAGTTCCTTTTATGCGCGTTTGAATGTCTTGGCAATATCTAACTTTCTAAGGCATCGCGTTTCTCTCGATGTGCATCGCCGGATAGATATATTGATTGCCTAGGAACATTCGGGTTCATCTTGAGCATTGATTACATTCTTTGAGTCTTGATTGATTCTTGTGCTTCGGTATTCTTGATCTTGATTTCTCGGTCTTGATCTTGCGTCTTGAGTCTTCTGCGTCTTGAGGTCTTCCGAGTCTTGAGGTCTTGAGTCTTGATTTATCTGGTGATATCTTTGAGTCTTCATCTTTGAGTCTTGATTCTCGGTTTCATCACGCGAGTCTTGATATCTCGATTTTCATCTTTGAGTCTTGAGTCTCGATTTCTCCTTTGAGTCTTTAGATTCTCGATTTCATCTTGAGTCTTGAAGACGGTTTTTATCTTTGAAACTTGGTTTCTTGAAACATCTTGAGTTCTTGAGTCTTGAACCTATCTGAACTATATCTGCCGACTATACATTTTGCGGATAACATCCACGAATACTCTAAAACCTGAATCGACTCAATTATCAAGATCATTCTGAACATGTCATACTCAGGGGTTTTGGGATCTTAATCAAAATCATATAATCTTTTATTAAATTCATCTCCCAACAGTTGGTATGCTGTGAAATTTGTTCATCGTGAAACTGGGTTTTTTTTCTACATGCATACTCTTTAGTAATATAAGTCACACTCTTCAGTTATCACTACGATACCCTCTGCTATAATATAAGTCACACCCTTCACTTTTATGAGTAATACCCTTTATAGTAAAAAGTCACACCTTTTATAGTAAAAAATCACACTCTTTAGTAATATAAGTCACACTCCTTAACCAGTTTGACTGTGAAACTTGTTCACCCTATACTTCGTCTGGTAGTATTTAGGGAAATTATATTAAAATATTCCAACCATTCCAGAAAGGTGGCTCCTTTTCATTTTTCACACCGAGTGATAAAAATTTCTTATCATCCAAAGGTGAATTACCCCTATTTATATGGTGATTTTATTTCAAATCTCTTAATTTCTGTAAGAAATTATTTATGATATTATTATTAATTTTAATTTTTAAATCTCAGTCTTTTATTATTTTATTTATTTATTGAGGAAGTCTTGTGACTGTCTAGCCGTATGTATGACACTTATTTTTACTTTAGTATTTAAACTCAACTTTACTCAAAATCATGATTTTAGTGGATTTATAAGTGCATGTATGATACAAAATTAGTATCATGTACGAGACATTCTCTGGTAAGTTTTTGCCATTTATATTATAATAGATATCAAATTTGAAAGTTATGACGATTAAGTATTTTTTTCTTATGAAAAAATAATTTATAGTGTTACTCCCTCCATCCCAATCTTAATTGGGCATATTCCGTTTTGGTCCGTCCCAATCTTAATTGGACATTTTCTTAAATGGAAATATTCACTTTTGTTGGTCCCGGTGCAAACGAGTCTTACACGTGTATGGGGAGGGGAATACACGTGTTCAGTGATTTTAAAACTTTTCTTTACTGAGGTCAGTTTGGGTCAGGTTGTCCTGATGATTTGGTCTCGAGAAGACAAATCATACGAGTCAAAGTCTACGAGGCAATGATGATCCCGCCGCTTTTCGGATACCTCGAGATAATCTCAAGCGATCCTCGAAGTTTTCAGAGATCCTGAGCTACTTGGATCAGATAACTAACTTACTGAACCCTAAGTAGAGTAAGTTCAGTTTGGTAACTATCTGTTCTAGCTACTCAGATGTGCGGAATGGTTGGCCCTAAGTTTATACTCGTTTTATGCTTTGCTGAAAACTTCCTTTTTAATGGAATAATGATTAGGCTTTGATTCAGTTCAGATGCAACTTCAGTGGATTGATTCCAACTGAATATTAGTGAAAATATGCTTTCAGTTTAAAGGTATGCAACAGATTAATCAAAGCAATACAGAAAGCAAATAACACAGCAAGTTATAGTGGTTCAGAGACTCAAGCTCCTACAGTCCTACGTCCACTCTCTCTGACTCTTCAGAGAAATTCACTAATCACTTCCTAAGGTTTTCTGACTACCTCTGTAGTTTACTAACCTTTCTATTTTGAGCTTCGACTACCTCGTAGTTTACTAACTAACAAAAAAACACACAAGCTTTTTGACTATCCAAGATAGTTTACTCACTTCTTCTCTAGAGCTTTCTGACTACCTCAATGTAGTTTACTAACTCTTTACAACTCCAATCTCACCAACAATCACACTCAAACTACCTTACAAAGGGTTTGGGGTTTCTTGGTTGGTTTCCAACTAGGATGAGATATCCTTTACAATTAAGAACAATGCAAAGGCTAGGATATCTCGACTAAGCTTTGGATATATCTTATCAAGACTAGGCTTAGTGAAATGAACTCTCTTCGATATAAAGCACTTGGGAAATTCTTGGGTTTTCGAGTGCTTCAACTTGCAATAATAAGTTTGAGCTCTTGAGTTGCTTACAAATTTCTCGTCACCTTCAATGTAGATGGTCACAAGTATTTATAGGCATACACCAAGGTCACTCTTGAAAAACTATCCGTTGGAAGAGATAGCTTCGTGAGTTTCCTCTTATGGTGTGTGATGAACGGCTATATTTAGGGTTTGAGACTCCCTAACACTTTTTAGGCAAACAACTTTTCATGTAGCTGGTCATCACTCTTTGCAGTCTGGAACATAGTACTACTGACATGTTTCAGTGACCTGTCGCTGTCAGTGTCAGTAAAGTACAGTGTTGTCTCCTTCTTTTTGACTTTTGTCTTCAGCTAAATGTAGACAAACTCAACGGCTGTTTTTGGTCAATATCTCTGAGTGATATAACCTTAACAACACTTTGATTTAGTTCCTTTTGTCTGCACTTTGATTGTCTTGGGCAATATCTATTTTTCTAAATAATCGCGTTCTTCTCAGTATTGAATCCTTCAGATAGATATTTTCAGTGCCTCGGAACATTTAGGTTTATACTGAGCATTCAGTACATTACTGAGTCTTCAGTAATTATTGTGCCTCAGTATCCTTTGTCTTCAGTCTTCAGGGTCTTGTGAGTCTTCAGAGTCTTCACAGATATCTTGGTGATATCTTTGAGTCTTCATCTTTGAGTCTCTCAATTTCTCAGTTTCTCTTTGAGTCTTGATTTCTCGGTTTCTCCTTTGAGTCTTGATATCTCGGTTTCTCCTTTGAGTCTTGATTTTCTCGATTTCTTCTTGAAACTTGAAACTTCACTTTCATCTTTGAAACTTAGGTTTCTTGAAACTTTCTTGAGTCTTTAGAATCTTGAGAATCTACTTTGATCTATATCTGTGACTATACATTTTTGCGAGATAACATCGAACTCTCTAAAACCGAATCGACTCAACTATCAAGATTATCTGAACATGTCATACTCGGGGGGTTTTGGGATCTAATCAAAATCTTCTTTTATTAAATTCATCTCCCAACAATTTCCCCCTTTTTGATGATGCCAAAACCATCTTGTTACAAAACACTTAACCTATACTCAGGTTTCAGTTTTTCCTATTACAAGAATGGTATATCTCCCAACAATTTCTTCAGCAATGAATTTCCCAACAATTTCATCACCAAACAACATTCAGTCATATCAAAAGTAAAGACATGTAAAGTAAGATAATGAGGTATTATCTTTGAGCATAAATGATAAAGTTTCATTGGTGAATGGTAGACAGTTACAAATTACCATGAACTTATCTGAAAAACAAAAACAAAAAGACAAAAAGATAAGGAAATTACAAGAGTCTTCTGAGCCTTGATCTTCAGTCTTCTTTTGGCTCTTCAGCTTTGGCTCTTCAGTTCTCTTCTTCCACCTCATCAGCAGGCATTTCAAGGTTGAACATTCCATAATATCTTCTCTTCAGCGCATCTCTCTCTTTGATGATATCAGGATTGTTCCCTGTCAGGCCCAACTGAATGGCGTACTGAGCAATCTCCTGAGAAATGGTTGTTTCATTCACTAAGCCATTCTCCAGCCTAGGAGGAGGGTACGAGTATGGACCAAGGGCTGTTATTTGAATCTTTCCTTCATCCGCAAGGTTAATCCAGCTTTGAAGATACTTCCGATAGAAGGTCAGTAGATAGTCAATGAAAGCCTCATTGGGATCTGAGCTCTCCCCTCTCCATTCTCTTAGCACATCATAGTAGAACCAAAATGTTCTCTTGATTTCTTCCCACGCATCGTTGAACTGGATTGGCATCCACTTGTCAACATGCGGCCATTTTTGTGCTTTAGTAGTCCCTCTCCTCTTGCTTGCGAATTTCTTGAAACCACTCCTTCTCTTCTACTCTTCTTCCATCTTCTTTCTGATCACGGGAACTCCAGAAACCGAAGCAGCAGTTTTCTTGGCTTGCTCAACTTGGAGTGATCTCAGAGCACTTCTTGTAATGAAAACTTTCTTTTGAGGCTCTTCCCCAGACTCTTCAATATCCAAAATCAGCTTCCTCTGAGTTGGCTTAGAAGCCTTAGCTCTTTTACCCTCAGGCTCAACAAAAGCCACAACCTTCCTTTTAATGGGCAATTCAGCTCCAGCTTGGCTTGTCCCAACTCTTCTTCTATCACTCAGTTTCTCTACAGCTACTTCTTTCATTGTTTCTTCTGAAACCTGAGTGTAGATGGGCTTCTCCACCTTTTTAACCCGGCTTTTTCAATTGGCCGACTTCTTGCATGGCTTCAACAATCTTTTTCTTCTCTGCTTCCTTGTCAGCCTTTCCTTTCAAAGTATGTTCCAATAATTTTCTCAGATCAGCTCCGGGTCTTTCCCCCTTCTTGGAACCATACTTGGGCAGAAGTCTGGAGAGTGTTGTGTCCATATGATACTGCTCCTTGCTGACACTACGCACTTCCCCTGCCAACTGATCTTGCTCTTCTTCTAGCCTTCTTAGGTGGTTCTTTGCTACGGAGAACTCTTCAGACATCTGGGCAAATTGGCTGGAGAGAGCTTCTTTGAACATGTCTGTCATCTTGGCCATGAGCATTGAGCTCATCTCCTCAACAACATTCTTGACTAGCATCTCATTCTTCTCCACCAATTTGGCTTCAAGATATTCAGTCCTTTCCTGATGCTTCTGCTTCAGCTCTGCACTTATCTCAGCTTTGACCCCATCCATCTTCTCTTCCATCTTTCCTTCCATGGAGGTCAGCTTCTCAGTCAGAGTGTTCTGAAGTTGCAACAGGTCTGAAGAAGAACTCAAGCTTTCCATCTTCTGATCTTGGTTGGCCAATACCTCCTCAATCTGAGCAATTTTGTTCAAGATTAGCTCAATCTTCTCCAGTTTCTCCATTATTGGGGTGAGATCAATCTCAGGAGCATTTGTGATCTGCTTTTTCCTGAGCCGGTTGATCAGCCTGAGTCTCAGTCTGAACCTGAGTTTCAGTCTGAACCTGGGCTTTAGTCTCAGCCTGAGTCTGGGTTTCCACCTGAGCTTGGGTGTCCACCTGAGCTTGGGTATCTACCTGAGCCTCAGTCTGCATATCAGACATTTCAGAGTTAAAGATAGAACTTTCAGTAATCTTGGCATAATTTTTAATAGTGTCAAAAGTTACTTGAAGGCTAACTTCAGTCTGAGGATGTTTGACAGCAGGCTCTTCAGCATCAGTACCCTTTTTCTCCATTTGAGATTGACTCTCATCATCCCCTTGTTGGTCTCCATCTTGAGATTTGTCTTTGAAGCTCGGGGCACCAACCTCAGCATCCTTCCTCTCAGCAATTTTCTTCTTCACCAGCTCATCAAAGTCAGAAGTTTTCATCCTGAGCTTGGTTTTCCTGAATCCTGAGAATTCAGTAAGAACAGTTGTTTCCTCATTCCACCAGTCTTCACCTCTGAATGAAGCTATGTTGAGCATTTCAGGAAGAGTCTGGTTGAGGATGTAGACTATTGACCTCAATCTGAAGAAGATATCTTGGAGGTCAGGGAATGAGCTAAGCTCAGGGTAGCGGTCTAGAATGAACCGTTCCCCCTTGCTTCACCACTCAGTCTCTTCAGCTTCACCCTTCTTGACTTCGGGCTCTCAGGTTCAGTAGGAAAATCTGCTGAAGGGTCTAGGAATGGATCACTCAGGAGTTCATCGAGGTTTAACATCTCTTGAGGCTCAGCAATATCTGAGGATTGGGCAGGCAGCTCCTCAGTCTGAATCTGAATTGGTTCTGAGGTCTGAGCTGGCACTTCCTCAGCAGGAATCTGAGTTTGCTCTGAGGTCTGAGCAGGCACTTCCTCAGCAGGAATCTGAGCTTGCTCTGAGGTCTGAGCAGGTACTTCCTCAGCAGGAATCTGAGCTGTCTCTGAGGTCTGAGGTCCTTGGAAGATTTCTTGAGAGAACTTGTCAGTGCTTAGTGACGTCTCAAGAACCTCAGAGAAGACTTGCTCCTCAGTTTGCTCCTGTGTCGTGGATATAACCTGAGCCAACACTTGCAAAGGCGATTTTTTAGCTTTTTGGCTCTCAGGTTGTACCTCCTCAGGCTCACTCTCCTCCTCATCAGTGATAATCACCATTCTTTTGCGCTTTGGAGCAAGGGTCTTCTTCTTCAATGTTTCACCCTTCTCCCTCTTGATCTCCAACAAAGCCTTCCCCCTGGCTTTATGGGCTTCTTCAGTAGCAACAGGTGATTCCATTTTCTTCTCTTTCTTCCCTTTTATAGTCTTCTTGGTGGCAACAGGCTTGAACATCACCTTAGACTTTGAGAATGGAGTGGAGTCGGCAAAGATATCCTCCTCTTCTCGGCACATCTCCAAAATAAAAGCTATTTTGGTTGCATGGAGTATCTTGCCTTTTATTGAGATTGATCCATCCTCCTTCTTTATGAGCTTGGCCTGGTCACTCACCACTTTAATCAGATATCTCAGCCAGTTGAAATCCTTGGTGGGTGAATCTTCTATTGCCGCCATCAATCGGGGTTTGGGAGTGCTTATCTACTCAAAGCTCCCCGATCTGCTCATAATACATTTGCTAACAATGTCCATCAAAACTCTGTACTTCGGCTTCAAATGCCATTTATTAAGAGTCGCCTCAAACTTATTAGGATGCTCAGTTATCCTATCAAGGTATTCCTGCTCCCGTCCCAACATATAAGTTGTGGGATCCTCTCCTCTATCACATAACTCAAAAACATCATTTAAATTTTTAGGGACTATATACAGCTCCCGTACAAAATCTACATATTTTGAGGTATGCTCTAGATGGGAAAAAGAAATTTTGGATTCAATACGATCTTCCTCATCGATTTCCAAATTCGAAATAAACTCTATTACCTCTTTAGAGTATTCGGCCTCCGGTTGGCTTGCGACGAGATTTGTGAGTTTTGCTAATCGGATCAAGTGTAGCGCCTCTTCTTCATGGGTCGCGTTGGATGTAATTTCCAGAGAAACTACATATTCATACCATGGCTTGTTGGATTCAGCCAGTTTGTCGAATATGGTGTAAGTCATTTTGGGAATTTTGAAGGTTAGGGTTTGAAAATGATGATTTCTGGGCAAAGGGATTTTTAGTTGCAGAGTGTTTTGGGAACGAGGGTTTATGAAATGGCTTGAATGGCTTTCAAAGGAATATATAGAGTGGGATCGTGGGTAAATCATGTGATTAATTAAAATCAACGGTTAAGATTGATCCACCGACTAATCGGGTATGCGAAAGGACAATCTCATGAAAAGTACGCCGCCATTTTAACCTCATTGGTGATTAAATGCAACAGAGTAATTAATGACTGTTGACCTTCCTTGGAATTTCAAAGATCCCGCCCAAAAATATTCTTCAGGTGTTTTGTATTTATTGCAAATGATTACTGAGTTTCACTTAAGCAATAAATGAGTTGCATGAGTCATTACTTCTTCAGACTAATTTCCCTCTATCAGTCTTACTGAGTATTGACCTTGATAAAATGTCAGTATGATCGAAAGTCTTGAAGGTTCAAGTTGATGTGATCGAAATCTTGACCTTGAGATACACACCGAGTTTCTCAAGATTGATTCAAGATACCAATTTTATCCTGAGTTTCTCAATAGAATTCTGAGAAAACTTCATGCATCTGAAAACCTTCAATTTTTCAGATTTTACTCTATACACCTGGATCCAACATCCCTAATTCAACTGATAGTTCTCGAAATCTTGATTCACAGCCAAAGGTTTAGTCAAGATATCTCTCTGCTTATCAGTATGAATCTTCTCCATCCTGATGTCCTTTTTCTCTACATGATCTCTGATGAAGTGATGTCTGATATCCACATGCTTGCATCTGGTGTGCAATACCGGATTTTGTGAGATAGAAATAACACTATTATTGTCACAAAATATTGGTACTTCATTGGCTACAACCTTGTAATCCCTTAATTGTTGTTTGAGCCAAAGAATATGTACAACAAACTTCGCAACCATGTATTAAAACTTCGATAATCTTGGTTACTCTTTTGAGGTGCATTTCTTGAAAACCGGGATATCACTTACTTCCAAGAAATTGACAAGTTCTGTAGTGGACTTCTGTCAATTCTACAACCTCCATGTCGACAGATGAATAACCAGTTAATTCAAGGTTATCATCAGTTGGATACCATAATCCTCTAATCACTGTGCCCTTAAGATACTTCAGTATCTTTTTGGCAGCCTCCATGTGACTAGCCTTAGGATTAGCTTGGTATCTTGCACATATCCCAACAGCAAATGTTATATCCGACCTACTTGTTGTGAGATAGAGCAATGATCCAATGATCCCTCTATAATCAGTGTGACTTACTAATTTGCCTTCAGGATCAGGATCCATCTTGTAGTTAGTATTCATGGGAATCCTAACTGCATTGCAATTCTGTACACCATACTTGGCAATGAGATCTCTGGTGTACTTTGCTTGGTTGATGAAGATTCCTTCCTTTGATTGTTTCACTTGAAGTCCTAGAAAGAAATTCATCTCCCCCATCATAGACATCTCAAACTTGTCTTTCATCAGTGTAGAAAACTTTTCACACAACTGATGATTTGGAGATCCAAAAATGATGTCATCAACATATATCTGAACTAGTAAGATATCTTCCTCATCTTTTATCCTGAACAAAGTTCTATCAACAGTTCCTTTGACAAAACCATGGTCAGTAAGAAACTGAGAAAGGGTATCATACTATGCTCTGGGTGTTTGCTTAAGACCATACAAGGCTTTTCTGAGACTGTAAACTTGGTCATTCTATCTGAAACCAGGAGGTTGTTCCACATAAATCTCTTCTTTAAGCACACTGTTCAGAAATGCACTCTTCACATCCATTTTATAGACTGTGAACTTCATGTGGGCAGCATATGCAAGAATCAATCTGATGGCTTCTAGTCTTGCAACAGGTGCAAAGGTTTCATCATAATCCAAAGCTTCTTCTTGGGAATAACCTTGTGCAACTAGCCTTGCCTTGTTTCTTACAATATTGTTGTTCTCATCTCTTTTATTCTTAAATACCCACTTGGTTCCAATAACATTGTGCCTTTCCAGCCTATCCACTAGCTCCATACTTCATTCCTTGAGAATTGATTCAAACTCTTCTTGCATAGCGATAATCCAAAAAGAATCTTGTAGAGCTTCTTCAATCTCAAGAGCTCTTTCTACGATAGGAAGCGGCAGAATAGTGCACTTTCACCATGGAACCTTCTTGTTTTGACACCTTCAGTTAGATCACCCACAATCTGACTTGTAGGATGACTATCTAACCATCTTCTTCTAGATGTTCCCCCTTCAATAATATCCTAAACATTTGAAATGCTAGGTTCAGGCAGTTCATTAAACTCAGGAAACAACAGAAAAGGAGAAAGGGAATCATCTTCCTCAGGGGAAATTCCATTCAGAACATTGTCAGTGACATCTGTTCCCCTTTGGTTGATAGATTCAGAAATTGCCTCATTTGTGACCACATCTTCATTGGCATCACATACAGTGCAACGGTGTCTGTTCAGTTAGTGGAAACCGGTGTGTTGGCTTTCCTTCAATGGAGAATTTCCATCCCGAGTCTCACCATCCTGAACTTCTTTGTCTGAGTCTGAGTCACTCCATTCATAGAAAGTGACTGACTTCTTCTTTTCAGGTTCAGAGGATGTTTTGTCATTCTTTTTCAGGCTTAGTCTGGTGATTCTCTTGGTCAGTTCTCCTGCATCATGTTCCTGTTTCTTCTGAACACAAATGGATTCATCAAAAACAACATGAGGTGTTTCTTCCACAATAAGATTCCTACAATTGTAAACTCTGAAGGCTTTACTGATTTCAGAATATCCTAAGAATATTCCTTCATCAGCTTTGCTATCAAATGTTTTCAACTGATCTTTACCATTATTGTGTATGAAACACTTGCAACCAAACACACGAAAGAATGAAACAAGAGGCTTCCTTTCATTTCAAAGCTCGTATAGTGTTTTGCCTTGACTCTTGGTCAGCATGGATCTGTTTTGTGAATAGCATGCAGTGTTGACAGCTTCAGCCCAAAATCTTTTAGGAATATCAGCTTCAGCTATCATGGTCCTTGCAGCTTCTTTTAGAGTCTTGTTCCTTCTCTCAGCAACACCATTTTGTTGAGGGGTCCTTGGAGCTGATATTTCATGAGTAATTTCATTTGCTGCACAATAATCAGATATAATATGGTTTATAAATTCAGTTCCCTTGTCTGATCGATTTTGACCACACTCGAGTTCTTTTCAATCTTGAGCCTTTTAAAAGAGTTCGAGGCGATTTTATCTCGAGTCTCTTTCTTCTTGAGTAAGAATATGACCCAAGTATATCTTGAGTAGTCATCAACTACTACGAGTGTATATTTTTCGCCATTAGTGCTCATTTGTTATTCTTGGACCAAAAAGATCCATATGCAACAATTGAAGTATTCTCTCAGTAGAAACATCTACTTTGCTTTTAAATGATGCTCTAATTTGTTTTCCTTTTTGGCACGCATCACAAACATGTTCCTTACTGAACACTTCATTTGGTAACCCTCTCACAAGTGCTAATCTTGCAATTTTATTCAGGGTTTTGAAATTCAGGTGATTCATCCTTTTATGCCATAACCAACCGGTATATCGTGGAACTTTTGCAACCAAACATGTATCTTTAGGAGTTGAACTCCAATCGTGAAGATACACATTTCCTTTTCTAGTACCAACAAGGTAGTATTTTCTGTGAGATATCATCTTTCACATAACATAAGTTCTTTGAGAACTCAACATTAAATCCCTTATCACAGAATTGGCTTATTGAAAGCAAGTTATGCTTCAATCCAGATACATATGAAACACCATGGATATGAACTGAATCAATTTCCAAAGTTTCATATCCTTGAAAATCCCTCGAGTTATCTCCAAATGTGATCTCGAGGGCCTCTTTGCTCTACATAGTCATCGAGTAGTATTTGCTTGAATCTGTCATATGTCTTGAACATCCTTTGTCAAGATACCATACAACAGGGGCCATTTCATCTCCACTCATCAGTGCTATGTGATCTTCAATCAGCTTAGTGCCCTTGTTTTTCTCCTGAAAAATAGATCAATTCTTAGGTACCCAATTGGTGTAGCGTCCTGCCATGTTAGTTGTACCTTTCGGAATCCAAATCTGCCTGACAACTCTAATCACTTTAGAGTGGCTGATCTATCTTCCATAAACATCTACATACACATTTACCACTCTGGGTGCCTTAGCGGTTTCTTGTGTATGAGTCTTTGCTTGGCATGAACATGAGCCTTATAATTTTTTCTTGGGTACATGCCTTTTGTTCCATTGCTTTGGCTTCTGTGCAGCTGGTCTGAATCTTTGTTGACTCGGGTTCAGGTAACCTTTACCCTTAGGCAAGTGGGGCTTAGGTTTCTGTCTTTGAAATAGGGGTCTTTTCGATGATACGAGGACTTGGTCTTTTCGATTGAGAATGTCTCTTTGAGTGTTTCTCTTCGAAAATTCCTCTGTTGGTTGATCTTGAGATCCTTTCAGTTTGCATTCTTAGCCCGAGGCTTCAAGTACTTGCTGAAATTTTTCCTCTTGAGTGGTCGGGGTTTTCTAGCCTTCTTTGAGGTTTGGGCTTTCTTACCTGAACATTCAGTTTTTCTGGAACCATAGGTCCTTTTCCCTTGTCTAAAACCTTGGGCATTTCTTCAGTTCGAAGTGTAGGTGCCACTGGTTTAACAAAGATTGTCTTCTTGCTACTTGATGCAAAAGATTCGGGATGACCTTGTGAGGTTCCCCCTGGAATGTATCCCAATCCAGATTTTATAGTGGCAGTCTCTCGATAACTCTGAATTTCATCTATTACTTTAGATCACGTTATTCAATAGAGTTAGCTTCTTCTGCGCACTATCCTCACATTTTTGTAGAGTTTCATGCTTCTCAGAGAGGTCATTGAACTTAGTTTACGATCATTTGAATCTCTTGATGGATTTCTATAGTTTTTCCATTTAGGGTCTCCATCAACTTCTCTTTCTCTGAGAGTTGTACTTTCAGAACATCCAGTTCATCAGTAGTTCCCATTAATTGAGAAGTGATCTCAGCATTACTAGAGTCTTTCCACTTAAGATTTTCAGCCTTCAGTTCTTTGTTCTGCTCTTGAGTTTCATTTAGCAGTTCTTGTAAAACAGCATAGTCCTTCATCAGACTCTCAAAAGAATCCATCAGGTCAAAATGACTGTTTACAGTGGAACTTGATAACTCTTGTGCTAGCGTAGGAGCAACAACAGAGATAGAAGAATTTACCTCCTCTATAGCCATTAGACAGAGGTCATCATTTTCACTGTCTGAGAACATTTCTTCTGAAGAGCTGGAACCTTCCTCAGAATGTTCTTCTTCTGCAAACATGGCTTTCTTGCTGGAGAACTTCTTGTCTCTCTTTGCTTGCCTTTCTCTTCTTTCCTTAGCACTTAGGTCTGGACAATCATACTGAAAATGACCTTTCTTTTGGCAGTTATAGCATCTGTTGGCATCATCATCCTGATCACTTTCTTCTTTAGACTTTGAGTCCTTCTTTTTGGATGAAGATCCTTCAGCTTTCAGGACTTTTCTCTTCTCAGTTGATTTGTCCTCACTTTCTTCTGGTACCTGTGATTCCTGTAATAGTTTTTTTATTTTTCATATCTACTATTAAGTCTTTCAAACCTCCTTCCCATCAGTGCTAGCTTATCCTCAAGCTCATCCTGATTTTTAGCAAGGGAGTTCTCAGACTCTCTAGTTTTACAGGTTTTATCCTTGGCTTTGAAAGCCACATTTTTACTAGATGATGAATCATCTTTGCTGTCAGCTTTCTTTGATTTCTTATCAATTACGAACTCATAAGCTTTCAGCTCAGAGAAGACTTGTTGATATGGCATTGAATTAATGTTCTTGGTGTTTTCAATCACCACTGCATGAATATCCCATTTCTTAGAAAGACCTCTAAGAATTTTCAATGCTACTTCTCTTTGTGGATATCTCCTTCCAAGCGCATTCAGATCATTCATTTTACTAGTGAATCTAACTTCCAATTTGTCTATAGATTCACCATCTTCCATTTCAAAATTGTCAAACTTTCCAATGGCAACTGAAAGTTTGTTCTCCTTGATATGATCTGTGCTTGGCACATTCTGACTAGTGTATCCCAGATTTCTTTGGCAGTATTACAATGAGAAATCATTCCCATCACACCATCATCAATTGTACTGTATAGTGTGTCTTTGGCAATATAGTCTAGATTGACTAACTTCCTTTCCTCAGGAGTCAATTGATCATCAGACTTAGGAAATTCTGTCCTGGGATCATTTCTCTCATTTTCTGTAACTCTGGGATTCACCACAGCGAATTGGAATGGCCCTTCAGAGACCACCCTCCACATACGTTCATGCTTAGAATACAGGTGAGCCTGCATTCTTAATATCCACAAATCATAATTCTCTACTGAGAACATGGGAAGCTTCTTAAAAGACATTTTGTCTGAGTCTTTTAAGATTTCAGCAAATAAGATATGTTCAGATAGACCACAAGAATTTTAGCAAATAAGACAATGGTCAACAAAGCAGGTGGTCAAGTTGAACCACTGCTCTGATACCACTTGTTGTTCCCGGTGCAAACGAGTCTTACACGTGTATGGGGGGAATACACTTGTTCAGTGATTTTAAAACTTTTTCTTTCTTGAGGTCGATTGGGTCATGTTGTCACGATGATTTGGTCCCGAGAAGCACAAATCATACGAGTCAAAGTCTACGAGAGAAAGTGATCCCGAAGCCGCTTTCGGATACCTCGGATAATCCCAACCGATCATGAGTTTTCGAGAGATCACGAGATGCTTGGATCGGATAACTAACTTACTGAACCCTCAGGAGAGTAAGTTCAGTTTGGTAACTATCTGCTCTAGCTACTCGGATGTCTTGCGGAATGGTTGGCCTTTAAGTTTATACTAGTTTTATGCTTTCTTTGAAAACTTCCTTTTAATGGAATAATGATTGAAGGCGTGATTGATTCGGATGCAACTTGATTGGATTGATTCCAACTGAATATCAGTGAAAATATGCTTTCAGTTTAAAGGTATGTAACAATTAATCAAAGCAATACAGAAAGCAAATAACACGACAAGTTATAGTGGTTCGAGACTCAAGCTCCCTCTGTCCCACGCCCACTCTCTCCGACTCTTCAGAGAAATTCACTAATCACTTCCTAAGGTTTTCTGACTACCTTTGTAGTTTACTAACCTTTCTATTTTGAGCTTTCTGACTACCTCTGTAGTTTACTAACTCAAAACACACACAAGCTTTCTGACTATCCAAGATAGTTTACTCACTTCTTCTCTAGAGCTTTCTGACTACCTCAATGTAGTTTACTAACTCTTTACAACTCCAATCTCACCAACAATCACACTCAAACTACCTTACAAAGGGTTTGGGGTTTCTTGGTTGGTTTCCAACTAGGATGAGATATCCTTTACAATTAAGAACAATGCAAAGGCTAGGATATCTCGACTAAGCTTTGGATATATCTTATCAAGACTAGGCTTAGTGAAATGAACTCTCTTCGATATAAAACACTTGGGAAATTCTTGGGTTTTCGAGTGCTTCAACTTGCAATAATAAGTTTGAGCTCTTGAGTTGCTTACAAATTTCCCGTCACCTTCAATGTAGATGGGCACAAGTATTTATAGGCATACACCAAGGTCACTCTTGAAAAACTATCCGTTGGAAGAGATAGCTTCGTGATATCCTCTTATGGTGTGTGATGAACGGCTATATTTAGGGAACACTTTTTAGGCAAACAGCTTTTCATGTAGCTGGTCATCACTCTTTGATCACGGAACATAGTACTCATCGACATGTTTTGATGACTGTCTGTCATTGTCGATGTCGAAGAAATCTGATGTTGTCTCCTTCTTTTTGACTTTTGTCTTCAGCTAAATGTAGACAAACTCAACGGCTCTTTTTGGTCAATATCTCTGAGTGATATAACCTTAACAACACTTTGATTTAGTTCCTTTTGTCTGCACTTTGAATGTCTTGGGCAATATCTATTTTTCTATATAATCGCGTTCTTACCGGTATTGAATCGCCGGATAGATATTTTTGGTGCTTGCCCGGAACATTGAGGTTTATCTTGAGCATTGATACATTCTTTGAGTCTTGATAATTCTTGTATGATATCCTTTGTCTTGATCTTGATCTTGATCTTACTGCGTCTTTAGAGTCTTGAGTCTTGAGTCTTACGAGTCTTGATGCATTCTTGAGTCTTGATAATTCTTTGTGCCTTCGATATCCTTTGTCTTGATCTTGATCTTCTGCGTCTTGAGTCTTACGAGTCTTGAAGTCTTGAGTCTTACGAGTCTTCCGCAGATATCTTGGCCCGATATCTTGAGTCTTCATCTTTGAGTCTCGGTTTCTCGATTTCGTTTGAGTCTTGATTTTCTCGATTTCTCTTGAGTCTTGATATCTCGATTTCTCGAGTCTTGATTTCTCGATTTCTTCTTGAAACTTGAACTTGAGTTTCATCTTGAAACCGGTTTCTTGGAAACTTCATCGAAGTCTTCACAATCTTCAGAATCTAACCTGATCTATATCTGCTGACTATACATTTTGCAGATAACATCCTGAACACTCTAAAACTGAATTCTGACTAAACTATCAAGATTATCCTGAACATGTCATACTCAGGGGTTTTTGGATCTAATCAAAATCTTCTTTTATTAAATTCATCTCCCAACAACTTTAAATCGCACCCTTCAAACACACACTTATTTATAACATGTCACTCACTCATACCTTTAACATTTTATCACATTTAATAAATATTATTCTACTCTTTAATAAAGTTGAATTTTCAATACTAACCTCAAAACTTTATCACTTTATCACCTAACATACTAATAAATCGGTCAGGATATCCTGTTACACAATGGTG
Organism: Stenogyne calaminthoides; assembly: GCA_037126765.1. NCBI lineage: Eukaryota > Viridiplantae > Streptophyta > Magnoliopsida > Lamiales > Lamiaceae > Stenogyne > Stenogyne calaminthoides. The sequence continues at coordinate 17,872,955 of JBBCBC010000011.1, forward strand.
TTACATCTTCTGTTACATCCTTTAGATTTGCGCCATGTGTTGATCTCAAAATATCTATAAATATAAGAATAACATACTAACATAACCCTTTTTCCTATTTCGGAAATTATGTTTAATTTTAGCAAAAAATTAATTCTTTCAAATCCATTCCAAAAAATCTTATAAACATATTTATAATTAATTAATTTAAGCTATATATATATATAAATTAATAAATAATTAAGTTTGTTAATTATTTAATTGAAATGCATATATTATAATCTTTATCTATCATATAAATTTAAAATTCAATAAAAAAATAAAAATTTATTAGAAGAAAAAAAAATGTCTCTTAAAAAAAAAAAAATTCAATATTTAAATTTTGCAAGAAAACTCTATATTTAATAGTTAATACATTTTAAAATTTTACGAGTTAATAGTTAATACTTAATAGCTAACATAAAATTTGTATGTACTTAAAATTAAATTTGATGTAATTAATATAATATTTATATATAACTAAAAAACTGTAAAAAAATTATAAAATTTTATAAAATTTGTAAAAATATAAATACTTTAACTAATGGGAGTAATAAATTTATAAGAAAATTATAAATTTTTACAAGAAAATTCTTGCAAAACACACATATATAAAATATAATAATAAATTAAAATTAAAAATTACTCCCATTAGTAGGAAAAAAATATACGTCTATAAAACATTTTAATATATTAAAATCAAAAGTTACGTTGTAATAATAAAATTGATATAGTTTATAATTTCATATCATATTATAAATTTAAAATTAAGTTATAGTAATACTTTTACGTTATTTATTATGATATTATAATTTAATTATAAATTTTATATCATCATCATATTATAATTTTATATCATTATCATACTATAATTTATAAATGATATAAAATTTATCATACTGGTACAAGTTTCACGGTGAACAAGTTTCACAGCATACCAACTCTTTATAAATTTTATATCATTACCATTATCATACTATTATTTTTGTACGACCAATATTATAAATTTATAATATTATAATTTAAATTAAAGTTATAATGTTATAAATGTAAAATTTTATAATTTTCTTACAAATTTATTACACCTATTAGATAAAATATTTACATTGTTACAAATTTAATAAAGTTTTATAATTTTTCACAGTTGTTAATTACATCAAATTTAATTATAAGTACACTCAAATTTTATCTTAATACATAGAAATTTATATGTATTAATTATCGAGTTTACTTGTAAAATTTTATGATGTTCTTAAATATTAATTTTTTTTAATAACACACATTTTTTTTCTTCTAATAAATTTTTATTTTTTATTAAATTTTAGATTTATAAGATAGATAAAAATTATAATATACGTATTTCAATTAAATAAAAAAAGTAATTATTAATTAATTTATATATGTGTAGCTTAAATTAAATAATTGTAAATATGTTTATAAGATTTTTTGAAATGGAATTTTGAAGGAATTATTTTTGAGTGGGTCTCATGTGCACCGTACACTCATAGTGTATTTTAGAAGCGTGCAACTATAGAAAACAAAAACGTGCAACTATTTCAAACAGAAGCATGCAACTATGTTCCTATATTAACAGTTGCACTTTTCTGTGTAAATAAGTCACACTTTTCAGCATAACAAGTTGCACGCTTCTAAAATGTACTATGAGTGCACGGTGCACCCGGGTGCATACAAGACCTAGCCATTCTTTTTTTCCTAAAATTAAACATAATTTCCTAAATAACAAAAAGGGTTATGTTAGTATGTTATTCTTTTATTTGTAGATATTTTGAAATCAACACATGACACAAATCTAAAAGATGTAATAGGAGATGTAACACTATTGTGTAACAGGAGATCCTGACCATTAATAAATATCTATTTCTTAAACTCCGAGCACACAGTGTATATCCAATTAAGATTGGGACGGAGGGAGTACTATTTAGGTAAATTTATAATAAAATGTAAAAGTCAATTAATTAGAATAGAATATTGAAATTTAGAATATCTCGTTAAATTGTATTTCAAATTTCAAATGACTATTAAGCCTTGTATACACCATGTGCACCGTGCACTCCATAGTATATTTTAAAATTTTGCAATCTGCTGCACTGAAACTTGCGACTTGTTACATTGGTATTATAAACGTTGGTTGCATATTTCAATGTAACAAGTCACAATTTTCAGTGCAGCAAGTTGCAAGTTTCTAAAATACACCATGGAGTGCATCAGGTGCACGTGAGACTCACTCATTTCAAATATAAGTAACACTTCTGTGTACCATGTATATACCTGAACTTTATCATTGTTATACATAAAAATATCATTGTTATGCACAAAAGTCATCAGTATTTAAAAAATGTTATAACGTTTATAGTTTTTATGCATAACAATAATAATTTTTGTACAGTCTTCAAAAAAAATGTACATAATACTGATATCAAAAAAATAGAGTTCACAGTGAATTCAAGTTCACACAAGTTTTTGTCTTCAAATATTATAGATTTTTTAATTTAATTTTGAGTGACACTTAAATGCACTAGTTGCAATGTGGAATTGATACATAACTAGTTAATACTAATTAACTAATAAATCTTTAGTAAAATAACTAATATTATTTAAAAATGTATTTGAGTTTTATGGTGCAATTGGTACATAAAAATATATATCTTTAATTTTATTATTAAAATTATACTAATATTTAACAATTGTAATACACTATACTTAAAACTTGTGCATTTCAATGTATTTGAGTCTTATGAAATACTGCATGTGCAATATTGGCATAATTAAATTAAAAGATCAAGAATTAGCGGGTCATGGCGAAGGTCGCTCGTTAAATTCGATAGATGCCGATGTGATATATATTTATAGAAGAAAATCTTTACTAAATTTGTGTTGTGGCCTAATAATTCGGGTCTATTGTTAACGTCTTCGGTCACAGGTTCAATTCTTATTGAGCTCTTAATTAAAAGCAATTAAAGAAATAAGTACTTGAACATGTGGGAGCTCCCACTTTTTAACAACAAAGTTAATCTACTTACAACAACAAATAAAACACTGAAAAACAGGGCAAAAGGGAATCAATGCCTCACTGATAAGAGAAAGGAGAAGAGAACGTAAGTCGTGAATAGTGATGAGTGATGAGTCATGAGTGTGAACATGGGGTATGGGATGTAGGAAATATTCAAATATAAGTTGATTTGGTTAATTAACTAAGGTTTTAAGATATTAAAATTTTAAGATATAAATAAATATACAATTTATATTATAATTATTTCGGTTCGATTCGATTTGATCGATTTTTTTATTAGAGTGAACCGAAGACCGAACCGAAAAAAAAAATTTGTTTTAAAATCCGAAAAACGATTTGTAAATCGAAAAGTAGACCAAATTTTAAATTTCGATTCGGTTCGGTTCTATTCAATTTGGTCCAGTTTAACGGTCCATGCCTTATTTTGCACACCCCTATTTATGATATAAGTAGAGGCAGTTCAAAATCCCAATATTTTAAAATAAAGAAAGAAAAGGAAAAGCAGAAAAGTAAAAAAAGAAGGTTGAGTAATTAGATTAGTGACAATAATATTGATTCATATTACAAGAAGTTGAGCATTTAAATTTTAAAAATTGATTAAAAATGATAAGTATATATACTCGAATCTTGAAGATTTTAGTTCTCTCTGATTTTAACAGCTTATATATATACACGAAAAACAAAAGCAACTATTAATCTAATATTTGTGAATTAGTAACTAGTTTCTCATGATACCTTCGTTCCCCAAAGTCAATCCCACGTTAACTTGGGCTATACAAAACGACACCGTTTATAACACAAAAAAAAGGAAAAAAAAATCACTTAAAATCTAACCGATCCTTCTGGTATAAAACGCCGTCGTTCAATGTATCCGTATCCTTGAAAGGAAACTTTCTCCAAAAACATCACATAGTTGTTTCAATGATCACCAAAAAAGTCAAAACTATAAAACTATCTCCCAATCACCACCATGTTTGACTTTCATCATATACAAAAAAAAGCACTTTTTACTTAGCAATTTCTTCAAGCTTTTCAAGAATCTGCTTTACATCAGGCCTAAGAGACCTAGTTGGCGAACAACAAGCCATAGCTAATTGAAAATACTTAAGAATAGCATCTTCAGTAGCCACTCTCTGATCACGGGTCAACCCGATAAGAATATCCGGGTGATACAAGTCCACGATTCGGTCATCAAGAATCGCGGATCTCATTTCACTCGGCAAATATGAATCTTGATCGGGCCCGTTTGGTTCTTTCCCGGACAGTAATTCGAAAAGTATTACACCTAAGCTGTAAATGTCGCTCTCTTCGCAAGCATCTTTCATTTTAATGAGCTCGGGGGCTTTGTAGCCCTGAGATTTAGATGCTTCAAGCATTTGTTGGCCTGCGGTTGGATTTAATAGGAGATGGAGGCCGAAATCGGAAACGTGCGGGTTGTGAAGGGAGTCGAGTAGTATGTTCTTCGACTTGAGGTTTCCATGGGGGATCGGTTTTTCCTGAGATGTGTGAAGATGGTGAAGGCCTCTAGCAATGCCGATGGATATTCTGCATATGGTTTGCCATCTACGAGCCTCGGAATTGCCATCTGCACATTAGTCGATTCAGTTTTGTCACAAAAGCAGAAAACGAACATAGAAAATCGTGAATTATACGCAAAATAGTAACAGAAGCTGAGATGTAAAGAGTATTCTAATCTGGAAAAAACTTTTGCACCGACCAACTCAAGTGCAACTTTAAAAGGTATTAGTTGTTTTACCAAAAGGTATTAGTTGTTTTACCAAAAGGTATTAGTTGTTTTACCAAAAGGTATTAGTTGTTTTACCAAAAGGTATTAGTTGGTTCGTGTAGTTGTTTTCAGTGAACAATACTCCATTTCATATTAATTGTCTCTTTTGAGATTTTGTATACAATTAAGCAATATAAAATCTTGACAGATTTTACCCTCCATATGAATTATCTCTCTCCCCATTTTCTTCCCATCAAAATGGAGAGGAAAATAGACATTTTCCAATGAAAAGGATTTTTAAGAGTAAAATAGGGAGATACATGGAAAAATAGCTAAACACGAGAATTAATATGAAACAAACTTTAACTTCCAATGAAACGGAGGGAGTATTAGTTATCTTCATTAACGCTATAAGTTCAGATCAAACAGATAACTATAATTCTAGCCAATTAAGATTCAGCAAACTCGTCCACGCCCTTTTTGTCCAAAGCTTAGATATTTTAAATTAGCCAAATGACAAGTTTCACATTCTTGTTACGGATAATAAGTTTATGAATGTTACCAAATGTTTTAGGAACTAAGAATATCCAACAAATTACAAGAGATTGATCGGCTATTCTGATCAAGCTACGTCCCTCAAAATGAAACAACATCAAGCACGATATCAACAGTTTCCATAATAGCAAAAATGATCAATGCATTAGAACAAAATTCTAACCAAATCAAGATTGACACAACTGTTTTTCCTTAAGAAGTTGGTGACCAAATTGGGAAATCTGCATATTTCAGGCATTCAAAACGTGCAAGTAAACACCTCTGATCCCTCAAAACATAATCACACCATTTGTTCACCAAACACATAATTCTCTTGAAAATTAACATCAAGAAAACCAACTGGTCCACAACTAATACTGTTCAATGAAACAACTAATACTGTTCCTGAAAACAATTAATACTGTTCAGTGAAAACAACCGATACTGACCCATTAATACCTCTTACTAAACAACTAATACCATCTAAAAATACATTTGAGTTGAACATTGCACAAAAGTATTTGCCACATACAAAAAGATTCAATTTTTAAACCAAGAATCAAACAACAAAGAGATTTTCACCTCTGATAAACTCAGCCAGATTCCCACGCCCATAAAACGGATGAACCATGAGCTTCTCCCCTCTCGGCCCTGCATAAAACGCACTAAGAGGCACCAAATTTTGGTGCCTCAAATTCCCCAACAGTTCCACAATCGGAATTACCTCTTTTACCCTCAAGGTACAAGTAGGCCTCAAGAATCTAAGCAATGTCAAAGAATTTGAATCAACCAAATGGGTTCTGTACAATGTCCCATAGCATGATTTCCCAATAACCTCACCGGGGGCATCAAGAATTTCAACAACACTAAGGGCTTCACCGCCCTCAAACTTCACCAAATCCTCAAGATTTCCTTCTTTGCCCTCGAAGCTAGTTTCCACATCTCTACTACCGTTTCCTGATTTTCTCCTTCTAAAACAGAAAAACGCAAGAAAAGTAAGGGCCAATAAGGCTGATAATGTGGGCAGAGTTATGATTAGAATGAGTTTGTGTTTGTGTTCCATCTTTCATTGATGTAATAATCTTTGGGAATTGTGGGGTTTTGGGGTTGGGAGGAAGTGTGAAAGAAAATGGTTATGATTGAGAAAATGGAAGGAAGGGAATCTGGGGTTTTTTTAGATGGGTAAAAATGAACTAATGTTGGAATTTATGAATATATGGAAAGGAAAATCTTGAGAATCGATTGAAACTGCAAAAATGATGGCATTGGAATTGGTAGGAAGTGAGGTGCAGACAAATATGTGTGAGAGAGAGAAAGGGAGAGAGAGAAGACAGGGTGTTGGAGAGAGACAGTAGCAGGTGGATCCATGTGATGTTTTTTCTTTTTTTTCTTTTTTTTTTTTATTATGTGATGTTTTATTTGATCTTAGGCTCCGTTTGCTAGCACCACCCTTATTGGGTCAGACTAAAAGGCCCGGCATTAAATAGGGTTCACTCTTTATTATTACTTGTATTATGGTGTTTGATTGGGTCAAATGAGGGTCCAATATAACACTTATTATTTCACACTTTTGTGTTTGATTTGTCATTTGCTAGTGAGATTAAAACATAAAAAGACCAAACTATCCTTGTAAATATGAATTTGAATCAAAAGAAAAAACATCTTCATTTAGTTCCTAGATCGAAAATTGAAAACCATGGAACCATAGAAATCCCCTCAGCCGCAACCCTCGCCAAAATCGCCCTCCCTCGTCCATCGATTCAGTCAATTCGGCCACCTGGTGTTCTCAGAATTTCCGATTAGTCTTCCATCGACGACACCGACGATCGGCGATTTTGTCTCCTTCGTTCGTGTCCAAGGTCGGCGATTTGTGTCCAAGGTATGCGATTTGTCTCCTTCTTTTCCAGCTTGTTCTATTCCATTGTTGTTGGGCTGTGTGATTTCGTTTGTGTCCAAGGTCGACGTGAGAAATAATGTTGTGCTTGTTCTATTCCAGCTTAATCGCCCACAGTTTGTCTCCTTCTTTTGTGAAAGGTTAGCAAAATCTGCAAAATACATTTGCAAGTTATTTGAGTGTTGTTTGAGTTAAATTTTTCATTGCCAATTTCTTCGATTTCGGTTTTTCGTTTATCGTGGATTTGGTTGGGAAACTTGATGCATTTGATTCATACCTATCTTATAATTGCAAGATCCATTCGAAATTCTAGTGTTTATTTTGATTTGTTTCTGCAATTAGGTGATTCGAAACTTGATGCTCCTTGATGAACATAAATAATTTCGACAAGTGTGATAAGTAATTGATAGCCTCATTCTGAAATTAGGTGAGTGTAATCATGCACGGCTTGGATCTGTTTAATAATTCAACTGGAATTTTAATTTCATGTTATCAGTTTTAGGGTCTGCATTGGTGAAAAAATGTTGGTGAAATGGAGTGAATAAGATTGGAGAAATGTTGGTGAATTTGTGTATAAAGATTTGAGATTTGAAAGACACTGAATTGTCTTTTCTATGTGTATGTGAATGTTGTTGTTTTGCTTTAATATTGCAGAAATGTCCACAAGGCAGAATATGGGAATGGCTAACCTTCTCGAACTTTACCAGGATCGTCATTTGTATCGTAAACCCTGGTCCAAAGAACTTACCATTTTTCTAGTTGAATATCTTGTGAATGAGAGAGTAAACGGGAATTGGAACCCGAGTATCTACAATCATAACGTCATTCAAGTTGCGAACGCTACTGAACATCTCAATGCTTTCTTCAACACGGACATCCCACTTGAAAGGGTTCATCATCGAATTTGTTGCCTAAGAGAAAGGTTCCGTCTTTTTAAGCGTATAATTAATTACCCAGGTGTTCATTGGGATGATGTGAACAACATTTTGATTGCTACAGCAGCTACTTGGGAAGTACTAAAACAACAAGTAAGTGTCATGGCATATATACAAAATATATATTGATATTTTAATAATGATATTTAATATGAAAGACAACAAAGTATATCTTACAAATATTTTGTTCTTTGAAGGATCGTATGACAAAAGCTTACATGTATCAAGGTGATCCGTTGTACGATGATTTCAGATTGCTATTTGAAGATCGTCCAGTTGGACATGCCATACAGTTCAACAATCGTCCAAATGCGGTTCCACGTATCCCAATCCCACAACCAGTTCCACGTACACGTCATAACTTGAATCCTAACTATGCGAATGTGAACTTCTACAATGAAGACAGTGATAGCTCTATTGATTAAAAATTGTAGTGGAATGTCGCAGTTTGGATGATTTGGTTGGTTTAGATTGAATTTTAGTGCTTTTCAAATGTAATTTTATCCGTTTTGTCTTGTTATGTTATGTTATGAGCCGCAGTTAAGTTATTCTGGTGCCCATCTTTTTTATTGATATATTTACTTGTATTCTAGTTCAAGCAAGTGTGAATCGTGCTTTAATGTTCAGTAGGGACTGAATTAGGTGAGTAATGTGGTGTTGTGATTTTCACTGAAATTTATCTTTATGTTGGGGTTGAATTATGTTTGCTTATCTCTGCCTATCAAGTTTCTAGTTTATTTGAGTAAATGTTGTTTAATTCATGTAGCAATGGATGGGTCATTCATGTATAATGGATGCATACAAAGTATATCAACACCTAAACCTTGAAAAACATCAAGTAATTTAAAGTTATATGCATATTGGCATGTTATCAAATTGAATGTTAGAACCACCAATAAGATGTAAGTGGCAAGTTCATTAAGTTCGGCAATATAAGTGGTTCCAATAACAAAATGCAACATTCAAAAACAGACCAAGCAACGGACCATCACAACAATCACACTTCATTACGAAGCAACATCAGAACCAACTCAACACGATCAACATCAGGCAATGAAAAAAACACATCGGTGTCTTCCACGCTAAGTGCTATAAGGGCAGTGACACGTAACATCTCTTGCTTGGTGATTATGCTCATCGCCGAGACCGATTTGTAGATCTCACGCCTCGCAGTACAATATCCAAATGTCCACTGATTTGTAGATTTCACTATTGCTTCATCTTATGATCCACGCTACGTGCAATAAGGGCAGTGGCACGTAGCATCTCTTGCTTAGTTATCATGTCCATTGTCGACACATACTTGTAGATTTCAAGCCTAGCAGCAGCGCTGTCTTGCTCAAATCCAATCCGTTGGGCAATCTCACCGAGTCGTGCAGTGGCCGTGTCACAAAAACTCTGCATAACACTGATGAATGGGTCGGGCGTGGTACGACTCTTCCGTTTTCTACCACTGGTAGTCCTTCCCATCTCACTGCTTTGAGTATTCCCAATTGGAGTCTGACTTTCAGCTTGATTGTCTTCATTCACCCTAGTAGAAACCTCATCGTCATCAACATCCGGATTATCATCAGTTGGGGGAATCGTAGCATTGAAAAAATCAGATGCTCCCTCACCCGTAGCCCTAGAGACCCCAAATATCTCACACCAATCATCATACAACGGCCACGATTTATGCTTCATTAGCCTAGCATGAGGGTCCTTCTACAATTTAAAAAAATAACAAGAAATATACATATTAGTGGAATTACAATGTGCTCAAATTAAACTCAATATAATATAAAGCATACCCAATAAAAATAACATCACTTAATTGGCAAACACCCAAACAAATTAAATAAACACAAGAACCAACCCAATGTGAAAACCCAAACAAATTACAGTTCACAATTTTTGAAATTTACCTACACCAAATAGCCTCATAATAATTTACTCATATCATCTAAATCAAAATCAGATTATCTAAATTTACTCAACACTAATGAACTGTACCCAATTTCAGTTATGTTCAACTACTTTGTACCAAATACCATAATCACATTATCAACATTTACTCAGCAATAATATAGTACCAAATTTGTTTACAAATACTCGGGATATCAACAATTTTGACAGCACTGAAATCCACATATAACAAGTCATAATCAGCAGAAACTGTACCAAATAACATAATTTAAATAACAAGCAAAAAATTACAAATATCTTAACAATTTCTTCCCATTGCTCATCAGTTGCTTCAATCATGTTGGTTGTCGAATCCAACCCAACTCCAGTTCTTGACAGCATCTGAAACAAAGTATGATAGTTCTTCTTCCATACAGTTATCCTTGAAGTGATATGAGGCTCGGGCTTGATATTGGTGGTTGGAAATACCTCCTTCATACTGTTAGACAAAACAACAAGATATCCAGTCTTGAATCCGTTCTCCGATTTCCAACCTTCTCTAACTATCTTCTTCATTGCTTCAGCTAACACCTTCTCCTCACGGAAACTCCAACCCCTACGACCCTTATCGACCCTCGTGCGAATGGGACCCCCACCTCCAGCTGCAGCCCCACCTTCCATGAAACCTACAATATAAAATTTCGTTGAGAAAAATATAAATGTAATAAAAAATATATCAATTTGTCCATACACATGTATACACAGCTGAGTAATGAGCAAATATTAACACATGTGTGCATATCAAAACAAAACTAAAGACATATTTTAATATTATACAACAACATATGAACAAAATATAATCGCTAAAGGAACAACCATCCCCAATAAACACAACAAAAGCATAATAGTTAAAAGAAGATCTAGAATAGTTGCCATCATATTAGTCTTAAAATTACAAAGTCTACTCATAAAACACATCAAACGGGACCCCTCCAGTCAAGATACATCTGTTGGGCTAGATTGTCCCTCCAAGTCGTCCAAGCTTGTGTAGAATTGATTGAGTCTATGAACGGTCCTTCTTCGTTCTCCTCATTGTTCAGCTCGACATCTTCATCATCATACAGTAACGGATCATCTGGCATTTCATTACGGATGAAATTATGGAGCAAGGCACAAGATAATATCATCTGATTCTGGACCTTGATGGGATAAAAGCTAGGACTTCTAAGTACTGCCCAACGTTTCTACAATAAACCGAAGGTGCGCTCTATGACATTACGAGCCTTTGCATGAGACATGTTATAGTACTCTTTGTAGTTTTGAGGAGTAGATGGACCATTTCCCCACTCATTCAAATGGTATCTAACCATCTTATACGGGGTCAAGAAGCCTTCTCCATTTGTATATCCATTGTCACACAAATAGAACTTACCTATTATAGAATATACATGAAAAGACAAATCAATAGATGTTATTAGTATCAATTGCAAATGTTTTGAGATGAGAGATAATAAGTATATAGTTTTTTAATTACCTTGAGGCACTTTAAACCCATTCGTCCTAGTCACTGCATCTCTTAGTACACGTGCATCAGCGGCAGATCCTTCCCAACCAGTCAACATGTAGATGAATCGCATATTCCTATCACAAGCAGCAAGCACATTCACAGCTAGACCCCCCTTTCTGGTCCTATACCTCGGTTTATCAGATTTCCAGACTGTAACATCAATATAGGTGCCATCCAAGGCCCCCAAGCAACCCTAGAGAAAATGGAGATAAAAAATAAATTGAATACTTGAGTTAGTGATTATACAGAAGATTTAAGATTGACTAATAATGTTGAATACATAGTTTTGTAGTAATATTACCTTGAAATATCTCCATTGAGGATGTGTGCAGTCATCTTCGACTGGTGTTGGAGTGACAAGTAGCAATCCATGAAGTCTTAATACAGCATTAAGTACTCCATGAAAATGTTTACTCACAGTTTGACCACTACGTTTGAAGTTAAATCTGACACACCTTACTTTCGAGTGATGAGCTAACACACTCAAAAAATATGCAACTTGTTATGCTACTGACACATATTTACTATCAACTAGCCCCCCTGAATGTCTAAGAAGACTACACAAACGATTAAATGTTGCACGATTCATCCTTAAATTATCGAAACAATCAGTATCATTCAAACCAACTAAGTCATTCATGTGGGAAATTTGCTTTGGGATGTTATCAGTCATCCTATACCTAACCAAAAGCCTTAAATTAGTACCTCCTAGTGCTCTATAGCGTGTATACATCATTGCCATCATAAAAATTATTTGGAAAACAATTTCCTCTAACACAAGAACAATCTCAAAGATTTCTTCTCGTGAGTCGTCGTGCGGATGGATCTCGCACCAAATTTAATTGGTAAGACAAAAACACATAAATCATTTGAAGGGTTTATTTTTACATTTTGTTTTTATACACTTGCATTTGAAAGCCCAACCCAAAATTTAGTTGGGGCCATTTCAACATTCACAGCCCCAAAATACACTTATAATTGAAATGAAGTACAAATAATCACATGTCATTTGGGTCATTTCATCAACCACAACCCAATATACACAAATCTGTTAAAATTTTGGTATAAATATTCACCAAGCACAACCACTCCAAATCGCTACTGTGGTTTTTTTTTTTTTTTTAATCAAAGAACAACACCACTCCAAAACAACATAACCTTGTGAACCCAATAGGCACAACACATACAACAAATCGTTTTTACATCGTCGCCTAACAAATATCACGAGATTCACATTACAAAATATACCTTCATTTTCAGATGCAACATTCATCGCATGTTCGCCAGATTCCCAAAAAAAACACAGATTAATGAGATTCGCAAGTCATTTCGAGTAATGGAGATGAATACCTTCTTGTATTTGTCGATTTCTCAATGTAATTCCAAGTGTTCTACACAAACCCAGCTCGATCGGTTACTCTAATATGCAAAAAAAAAAAGAGTAAGAGTTAGTTAGCACCTACAATGAAATCAAATGCAACAGATAAAAATTAGTTGGTATAGAGATTGAAATCGTTTTTACGAATTAGGGTTTTCCAGAGGGAGGAACGAAACGGCGGATGAATGAGTACTAGGGTTCAAGATAATAGGAAAGGAAGATATATATAGACGAGGGGTATTTTAGTAATTTAACTATTCCACCTACCAGCCCTTAATCGCATTAATTGCATATCGGACCTGGCTGGGCCGATTATTTGTCGAACAGGACCGTTAAATTGGAGCGGGCTAATAATATTTCTCAGGCCATGTAATCATGTACCAAACAACGTAATAGGTCAAATAAGAAATTTAATTCATGTGATTAGGTCCTATTAATGGCAAGCAAACGGAGCCTTAGTGTACGTTGATATTGTTGAATCTTGAGATCCTGTCAAAAAAAAAAGAAGAAGATATTGTTGAATCTTGATAGTTATGTTGTTCACGAATTAATGATTTGGACCTATTTGCTTACTAACACAAGAGAACACGTTTGAGACACGCTTATGAGACCGTCTTATGGTGAGACGGTGCATAAATTGTACACTGATGTTTTAATACTTTAAGAGGGATATGTGCAATTTGTGTTAGGTTGTACATTATCTAATGCATAAAACCGTCTCATATGAATTTTTGTCTTTTTATTTTTATTTTTTGGTAAAGGATGGATGTTTATTTGACTATTGACCCCTCGAACGGAAAATTAATGTCACTGTTAAAAAAAATGTTTGATTTTTAAATTGTACACCCTCCGTTCAGGGATAATATGCACCCCTATTTGAACACATAAACTAAGAAAACTTATTTTATTGACATATTTTAAATCAATTATAATGATATTGTGAGGTATAAGTTTTGAATGTTTTGTCATTTTAGAAAATGTACACATTATTTCGAGACGGACCAAAAAGAAAATTATGCATATTATCATGGGACGGAGGGAGCAGCATCTTAAGTTTTTATTAAACTGTGACAATTTGTGTAAACAACAGTGATAATAATATATATATATATATATATAGAGAGAGAGAGAGAGTAATGATATTTCAACGAAAAGGAGTTCATGTCGACTTCAATTCACAGATTGCCTCACATTAATAATGTTAAACACACAAAGTATCAATGCACAACACATAAAATTGAATATTTTTTAAAATGTGATGTTTCGTATATACTAATGATATTTCATACATTAAAATAATATTATTTTGACGAAGAAAATTCGCTATCCACAATAGACCTACTTAAATATATTATTAAAAGAGGTTAATAAGTTAATAAGTAAAGTATATGTAAATTAGGTCTAATTTTATTTTATTTTAAAAATCTTTAGTCAATTTATTCTCCACATTTTGGTGTATGTGCTTTTTCTTGTTTTGCTTAATTGCACATAAAACTACATTATTCTCACAAAAATGTAATGCAATCTAAAATTTTGAATCTTTATAAACAAACTTTAACTCAAGATCTTTTTGCAATTCGAACCAATAGAGAAATCCGCGTCTGTCCGAAAAATGTGTCATTTACATGACAATGAATAATTGATCATATTAACATGTTTACATTTTTCGGGTGACAATGAATTACTAATTATTATGTTCGGGTAAACGAATATGATCAGTGGTTCGAATGGCAAAATAATAATAATTGAGGTTTTATTTACCTATATTCAAAAGTTTATATTAGATAACAATTTGTGAGAAAGATTTATTTTCCTTGTAATTTAGCCTTCTTGTTTTTATTATCTTATAGCATTTTGTATTTTTATTTTGAACATGGTTTTATACCATTTTGTTTGTTGCCACGCCCTTTTTTATAAAAAATAAATTGTTCATCGAGCTTTCTTTTATTTTTTATATTTTTGGGTGAAAATAAAAACGCATAGCAAAATAAAAAGAAATCAAAATATAGAAAAATTATTAGTAGAATATAAACAAAGATCGAAAAAGGAGTATGTACCGTACAAAAGCTAAAAATAAAATGGTGGGATTGTCCCTTGTGTTGGGATACGTTATGTCAGGATCTATCGAGATGACCTCATAACCACAAATTTAAATTATCGATTATTACTAGCATGAATTAACCTAAGTGAATTCATATAATAATCAATCCAACAACAACCACTACAAAAAAGACGTAGTTTAACGACGGTTTTAGCGACAGAAAAAACTGTCGCTAACGACATTAGCGACTGTTTTGGCGACGGAAAAAAATCCGACGTTGAATCGAGGGTCGCTAACCGTAGCGACGGTTTTTTGTGACCGTCACTGATTAGCGATGGATTTAGCGACGGTTTTTTTTTTTTAATAATTTTTTTAATAATTTTTTTAAAATAATTTTTTAAAAAATTATTAAATATATCACTAAAGCGTGAATTTACGAAAAAAAAAATGGCTCTCGGTGGTTTGAACCCGAGCCCAGCGGGCGTTCGGGTGGGCACCGAACCACCCGAACCACGAACCATGTCGAACCCAACCACCAAGCATATCATATATATGACACCAAGCCTCCCAATTAAATGAGGTAAATTTTCGCTCCCAAGGGGGACCGAACACGGGACCTATGGGCATCTGAGCGGGGATCAAACTGCTCGGACACTTGCTTTATTGCGTTTACTTAATGAAATTAATTCTATATGTCCTAAAAATCGTTTTTTTTTCAAAAAAAATTTAAATCATTTATTTCAATTATCTAATTTAATGATTTAACCACATTTAAATATAATAATTTTTATTTTTTATTTATTTATAAATTTAAATTAAATTGTATTATATTAAAATATATTAATTTATTTATTTTTAATTCATTTTTTTTACACTTTTTTTTAATTTTTTTAATTTCATTTATTTAATTTAACTATATAATAATCTTTAAAATACTAATTATATATATTTTTTATATTATAAATTATAAATAAATGATTATATTCTTTTAAAATTGTGTATGTCCTAAAAATTCATTTTTTTAAAAACAAATACTACTATCTATTTAAAAAAGTACTATTTTCTATTTAAACAAGTAATATTTTCTATTTAAACAAGTACTACTTTTCATTTAAACAAGCAATATTTTCTATTTAAATAAGTAATACTTTTAATTTAAATAAATAATGTTTTTCATTTAACCAAGTACTACTTTTCTATTTAAACAAGTAATATTTTTCTATTTAAACAAGTACTACTTTTTATTTAAACAAGTACTACTTTTCTATTTAACCAACTACTACTTTTCATTTAAACAAGTGATACTTTCTATTTAAACAAGTACTACTTTTCATTTAAACAAGTATTACTTTTCATTTTAACAAGTACTACTTCTCATTTAAACAAGTAATACCTTTCATTTAAATATATAATACATTTTATTTAAACAAGTATTACTTTTCATTTAAACAAGTACTACTTTTCTATTTAAATAAGTACTACTTTTCTATTTAAACAAGTAATCCTTTTAATTTAACAAGTAATACTTTTCATTTAAACAAGTACTACTTTTCTATTTAAAAAAGTATTACTTTCTATTTAAACAAGTAATATTTTTCTATTTAAACAAGTACTATTTTTCTATTTAAACAAGTAATACTTTTAATTTAACAAGTAATACTTTTCATTTAAACAAGTACTACTTTTCTATTTAAACAAGTATTACTTTTCATTTAAACAAGTACTACTTTTCTATTTAAACAAGTACTACTTTTTTATTTAAACAAGTAATACTTTTAATTTAACAAGTAATACTTTTCATTTAAACAAATACTAATTTTCTATTTAAAAAAGTATTACTTTCTATTTAAACAAGTACTACTTTTCATTTAAACAAGTAATACTTTTCTATTTAAACAAGTACTACTTTTCTATTTAAAAAAGTAATACTTTTCTATTTAAACAAGTACTACTTTTCTATTTAAACAACTAGTACTTTTCTATTTAAACAAGTAATACTTTTTATTTAACAAGTAATACTTTTAATTAAAACAAGTAATACCTTTCATTTAAACAAGTAATACTTTCTATTATTTAAACAATACTTTTAATTTAACCAAGTACTATTTTTCATTTAACCAAGTACTACTTTTCTATTTAAATAAGTAATACTTTTCTATTTAAACAAGTAATACTTTTCATTTAAACAAGTACTACTTTTCATTTAACAAGTAATATTTTTCATTTAAACAAGTAATACCTTTCATTTAAATAAGTAATACTTTCTATTATTTAAATAAGTAATACTTTTAATTTAAACAATTAATACTTTTCTATTTAAACAAATACTATTTTTCAATTTAAACAAGCGATACTTTGCATTTAAACAAGTATTACTTTCCATTTATACAAGTAGTACTTTTCATTTTAACAAGTACTACTTTTCATTTAAACAAGTACTACTTTTCTATTTAAACAACTTCTACCTTTCTATTTAAACAAGTAATACTTTTCATTTAACAAGTAATACTTTTCATTTAAACAAGTAATACCTTTCATTTAAACAAGTAATACTTTCTATTATTTAAACAATACTTTTAATTTAAACAAGTAATACTTTTTATTTAACCAAGTACTACTTTTCTATTTAAACAAGTACTACTTTTTTATTTAAACAAGTAATGTTTTTCTACTTAAACAAGTACTACTTTTCATTTAAACAAGCACTACTTTTCTATTTAAACAAGTACTACTTTTCTATTTAAACTTAAGTAATATTTTTTTTCATTTAACAAGTAATACTTTCATTTAAATAAGTATTATTTTTCTATTTAAACAAGTGCTACTTTTAGTCAATATATATATATATATATTTAAATATACTATGAATTAAATTTTATACCGTAAACTCCTCGAAATAGATCTGACTACGGTCAGGTGGAACTCTTCTCCAAATGACTATAAATTAAATATACGGTAAGGTGCATTAACAACATTTAAAAAATCTTGTATAATCCTGAAACATAAAAAAAAATACATAATTAATATTTTTAAAAAATTTAAAAAAAAAAAACCGTCGCTAATCCGTAGCTAAAACCGTCGCAAAAACCGTCGATAATACTGTCGCTAAAGGGATTAGTCCAAAACGTCACTAAAACCGTAGCTAAAACCCTCGCTATTTATGACGGTTCTCTAGACCGTCGCTAAAATTGTTGACTTTGACCATTTGACCGTAACCGTCGCTAATTTCCGTCGGTAAAACGCGCGTTTTTTGTAGTGAACATGCAAACAATAATTCACGTAAAAGATCCTATCATGCATAATTTTTAAGAGTTTACGTAAACATACCCGTTGAAGAGACAATCTGAGACAGACAGGATCAGGTATCTGGCTACCTACCAAAAGTCATTCTCAAATATTCCCAAGTCCTTGCTCAAAAACCTTTGTGGAAGGTTCTCCAATGAACAATTATAAAACAAAGGAAAAATAAATAATTTATTGCACCACCTTTGTGGATTTCTAATTTTTTCAACTCATGGAATTGTGTTGGGGATAAAAAATTTATCCCCTATTTATAATAAGGGGGTTCGAAATTTTAGGTGTAATTAGGGTTAGGAAATATCTTTTCTTGATCTCCAAAAAATCTTGAATATATCTCATATATTCTTCTTTCCATGTGTATTTTTCCACAAAAATCTCACACCCATACTAACCCAAATTTTCGAAAATAATAAGGGTTATTTTTAAGATTGGATCTTTCTTGAATTTATGAGATATTCTTGTATTCCAAGAATACATATCTTTCTCCATAAAATCTTTCCAAGAAAATCTTTCTTCCCTTTTTGTTTCTCTATATTTCGAATTTTTCAATTAAAGAGCCTAAGTGGGAGATTTTTTGAATTTATGGGATAATCTTATATTACATGAATACTTATCTCCTTTCCATAAATTTTTTTCAAGAAAATCCTTCTCCCTCTTTTCTTTAATAATTCGAAAATAATAAGGAAAAATAGCAACAAAAAATTTAATTTATTTTATACACTTTTTCATTTAATGGACTTTAATTGAGCTACTTGAGGGGCCTTTAGGATAATTAAGATTGACCTCTCAATGGGCTTCTGAATTCCAATATTGAGCCACAATATAATTCAACCCATTAATATTAATTAATTCCACTATATAATTAATATTGCACTATCCATCTCAACCCATATTACGGTAATATGGCTTCCGGATATTATTTCCCGTGTTTAAGATTATTTTGTCCATTAATTAATTAAGCTAATATCTTTATTCTTGGAGTAAGGACAACTCAACATTATTATCCATACCGGAAAATTAATTTCACTTTGCAAGATTTGGTATGATAAGGGTTCTGAGCTCACCAAGTGGACTAATCATGCAAGACTCTACAAGCACACGATTCTCTGTATTAATATAGCCACTGTCATGTAATTAATATTACTGCCCAAGATATAGGGTATCGAAGTCGCAATGATTCTCTTCCCATTATAAGTCAAAACAATAATTACTAATTGCACACAGTCCTTATTAAGTGACAGAGATTAAGAAATCAACAACCACTGAGGTCTAACTCTTCATCCCATAAGTCAGTGAGAATGAGTTTATCCTCTCTATAGATCCGCTTCAGCGCATCAAATGCACTAGTGTAATATCGGTCAAGACAAGTCAATCTGAGTCTTACACATCAACTTCTACCAATGGATTGTTCAGATATATCTAAGTTGTGAAACACGCACTTGTTTACAAGGGACTGTTAACGTGATCTTCTGTGATCTGGTATCACCACGTTAACTACAATGTAACACGTGTTATTCTATGAACGGTTTGCAATAAATATATATAACATTCAATCATATTTAAAGCAACAGTGATAAATAATTTATTTCAGTAAATAAGTGTTTAATACATAGGTTATACAAAGTAAAAGCACACTTTCACGTATAACTCCAACACCTTGGACACCCATGCACAATTTTAGATGAGAGTAATAATTATGGACACTAATTACAGGGTGGTTCTTGAGTGCAATTGGGGGCACTTCTAAGATAGTTTTATCTACTAAACAGGTAAAAAGTTAAAGTCGTAAGATTTTTTATTGACAATTAACTATTTCTTCAACAATATCAACGACAATTATGAAATTTGCAGGCTTGCATGATTAATCCCAACAACTCATCCAATGTGATCTAAAAAAATGGGCGCTCCACGGAAAACCCCTTGGTTTGATAAACTTCTTATTCAACAACTCCTCTAATTGTATGGTGAGTTTGACACTGATGTAGCTCCAGGGACCAGGTTGAAAGTGAAACCCTATGGATCGAGAGGGTAAAATTCCATAAATATCTTCTAGAAAGACACCAGGGTAATCTTTTCCCTATTGATATAATATTTATATGTTGGTGTCAATTACTCCTGTTGGGGAATTAATTGTCCGGATCTATTCGGGATGAATATTTAAATATAAATTTAATTCTAACAATTATTACTAGCATGAATTAATCCTATATTAATTCAAATAATAATTCAACAACAAATCATGCATATAAACAGTTCACGTAAATCCTACGCATGCGGAATTACTACCAGTTTACGTGAACTTACCTCTTGGAATGACAATGGTCTCGTCGATGAAAACACACCAAAAGACCTTCCCAAGTATTCCCTAGTCCTTGCTCGACAATCCGGTGGAAGGATGCTCGCGAACAATTAACAAAAGGAAAAATAAAAATTGTTGTACCACCTTTGTGGATTTACTAATTTTTCCAGCACAAGAAATTGCACTTGGGAATGAAAGAATCATCCCATATTTATAGATGGGGTGGTGGTCGAAAATTTGGGGAAAAACCAATGTTGGAAAATATTTCCTTGATCTCCAAGAAATCTTGAATATATCTTATATATTCTTTTCTCCATAATTAAAATATTCCACAAAAATCTCACCTCATCTTGTTATGGAGTATTTTCAAAAATTAAGAGAAAAGAATCCAAGATTTGGATCTTCTTGAATTTATGAGATATACTTGTATTTCAAGAAATACATATCATCCATAATATATTTTCAAGAAAATCAAGAAAATCTTTCTTTCTCTTAATTATTCAAAAATTTCGAAAAACACATATGAATAACCAAGTGGGAGATTTTTTTGAATTTAATGAGATAATCTTGTATTCCAAGAATACATATCTTCATTCCAAAACAAAATTCAAAGAAAATCTTTCACCCCTTTTATTCATAATTTTCGAAAAAATGAGGAAAAAATAAGCAACAAAATTTATTTTATTTTTAAACACCTTTTTTCAGTTATTGGACTTTATCTTGGGCTACTTGGGGGGCCTTTAGGAGAATTAAGATTGGACCTTCCAATGGATCTTGAATTATCAATATTGAGCCACAATATTATTCAAGCCCATAAATATTAATTAATCCCACTACATAGTTAATATTGCACTATCCATCTTAACCCATATTACAGTTAATATGGCTCCCGATTATTATTTCCCGTGTTTAAGATTATCTAGCCCATTAATTAATTCAAGCCACTGAAATAGCTTTCCATTAATTAACATCTTTTATCCTTGGTAAAGGAACGGTTCAACATTATTATCCATACCGGAAACTAGTTCCACTTGCAAGATTTGATATGATAAAACTCATGAACCTCCCAAGGGGGCAAATCGAACAAGCGTATTTTGCACACGATTCTCCCAGATTAAATCTTAGCAATCGTGATGTGACCAATAATATTGCCCAAGATATAAAGTATTGAATCTCCTTGATTCTCTACCCGTAATAAGTCAAAGCAATAGTTACTAACCACACGCAATCCTATTTAAGGGACGAAGATTAAGAAATAACTAACCACTGAGGTCTAATTCTTCCTAGTTCAGTTCTGAAGAATTTGTCCTCCTCAGAGGTCCCTTCTTCAAAAGCATCGGTCATGCACTAGTGTAATCTCTTGGTCAAGACAAACCAATCTGAGCCTTACACTTCAACCTTTCACGATGGATTGTTCATTTCCATCTAGGTCGTGAATGGTGTACTTTTAGTTACAAGGAACTGTTAATTTGATCTTCTGTGATCTGGTATCACTAAATTAACTACAATGTAACACGTACTATTTATTGAAGAGTTATGCAGTAAATATATGTAACATTCTATGATATTTAAAGCATCAGTGATGAACAATTTATTTCAGTAAATAAGTTCGAAATTCAGTCTGATTATACAAAGTAAAAGCATACTTTTCAGTATAATCCTAACACCTCCTTCCTCACATTCACAATTTCACTAGGTAAGTTTGACTCCTTTCTTTCTTTAATAGTTTAACTGCCTTCATTGAGGATATAACAGGTAAGTTCCATCACATTTTTGTTGCGTAAAAGTAAGACGCTGGTCGTCCAAATAATAAGACTACTTCCTGATCTACACATCAAATCACAGCTTTGTGTTTGCTCAACCAGTTCATCCCCAAAATGATATCAAGCACTTCATTCCGATCACATGCAAATGGTAGGTAGATCATTCCAACCTATATATAACTTAAGACTCCTATCTAAACTCTTAATTCTAATATTTTTTTTCCTTATGGTACTTTCTAAATTTGCATTATTTATGTAATATAGCCTTAGTTCTCTCTCAAAGGTATCAGAGCTCGCCTATGTGCCTCACATATCCGAGCTCAAACTTTCTTATGATCTCTCATTCTCTCGTGTAAGTAAAACTCTCTCTGTGTGTGTGTGTGTGTGTGTTGCGCGCTTTGTCGCAATCCATTTTAGATAATTATTTCTATGTCAGGCTTTAAGCGCACAATTTTAGGGGTTTACATTTAATACAATATAAGAGATGTCAACGAAACAATATATGTAAACCAAAAAAAGTAAAAAAAAATTAATAATCAAAATATTTGCAATAACCTCATTTTTATACCTTTTTCTTACCACAAATCATAGACATTTCTCATATCATAATCTTTCTCGTCATCATTTAACATGGCCATAAATCTCTTTATAAATGAAAATATCTTTCCAATAAAACTCTTCAAAGGGTCTTTTAAAAACAAAGTTCACGTGGTTATCTAGAGGCAATTTGGATGTACGTTGAGTACAGATTTCCTTCTATTAATATTCATTCTAAATCATCAAATGATAAATTTCATGTATCTTTACCATGCAATATCCTTTTAATTTTAAAATGTTTGACCTAGAGTTCGAAAAGAAAAAACCCAATCTCACTCTGATACCACGTTGTGGAGCCCTGGAAAGTGTCACCTAAGGAAAAATTATATGTGATTGAAATACTTTTGGGCTTACACAGATTCGAGTGGAAGACTATATCATGAAAACATGAATTTAATTTTTTTTAACTATAAATGTCTAATCATGATTGTACCTAACTTATGTTCTATGTACAATTCTAAGTCTAACACTTAATTAAAAATATTAAAGAGTAGATTATCTTGCACGTAATTAAATGATATAACTCATTTAACATAACGGAAGATGACACTCAAAATAAAATTGTTCATCCATGCGAACTAGTATAGCAAAAGATCGACATATCACCCTAATAATTTATATAAGATTCGATTTCTTAACCAAGCAACTTGTACATATATAAAACAAAATGAAACATTAAGACTGATCAAGATGTCTGGCTGATGGAGTCATGAAGCTTAATGGAGTTAACCCAATCAATCGCAAATCTGCCTCGCCGTAGACTTGAATGAATTAAAGCAACATCATGAGTAGTCTTACCCCTGGGGGAAGCCCAGTGGGATAATATAGACTGTACATGAGTTGCATTAAGAATAGTAATATGTACGTAAAACGAGTACTCACCAAGGTTTTGTTGGGGAATAGGGTGTCCGGATCTATTTGAGGTGCAATTAAATACATATTTAAATTATTTTAATTATTACTAGCATGAACTAATTCTATATTAATTCAAATAACAATTAAAAGTCAACAACATCATGCGTACAATTAATTTTACGTAAATCATATACATACTAAATCTAGGAGTTACGCGAAACATACCTCTTGGAGTGACAACCATTGAGTAGATGGATCAACCTAAAAAACCTTCTCAAATATGTCCCACGTCCTCGTCCGTAATCCGGTGGAAGGATTCTCACGAACAATTTTAACAAAGGAGAAAACCGAAAAATATATTGCACCACCTTTGTGGATTTCTAATTTTTCCAAGACTGGAATTGTGTAGGGGGTGAAAAATTCATCCCCTATTTATAAGAACTAGGGGGAACGAAATTTGTGTGTTATTAGGGCTAATGTTAAATTTCCTTGTATCCAAGATACAATCTTGAATATATCTCATATATTCTATTTTCCATAAATAATCACAAAAGATCTTTTCCTCCCTTATCTTATAATATTTCGAAAATTACAAGGAAACAAGAATCAAGATTTGATTTATTGAGTTTATGGGATAATCTTGTATTTCAAGAATCCCTATCTCTTTCCATAAAATCTTTTCAAGAAAATCAAGAAAATATTTTCCTCTTCTTTTTCCCACAAAATTTCGAAAATAATTAGGAAAAATAGGGCAATAATATTTTCTTCTCATTTTCATTAATTGGAATTATATTAGGCTATTTGAGGTGACCTTTAAGAGAATCAAGATTGGACCTCCAATGGGCTCTGAATTTCTAATATTGAGCCACAATATTATTCAGTCCATTAATATTAATTTATTCCACTATAAAATTAATATTGTACTATCCATCTTAATCCATATTACGATAATATGGCTCCAGGTTATTATTTCCCGTGTTTAAGATTATTTAGTCCATTAATTAATTAAGCCACTGAAAAGTTTTATATTAATTAATATTTTTTTCCTTGAAGTAAAGACAACTCAATATTATTATCCATACCGGAAACTAATTCCACTTGCAAGATTTGGTATGATAAAACTTCTGAGCCCACCAAGGGGACAAATCATACAAGACTTTCCTTGCACACGTTGTTCTGTAGTAAATCTTAGCAATTGTCATGTAATTAATAACATTGCCCAAAATGCAAAGTATAGAATCGTTATCTAACTCTAAACTTAATGCAGATCAAAGCAATAAATACTAATTACACACAATCCTATTTAAGTGACAGGGGTTAAAAAATCAATAACAACTGAGGTCTAATTCTTCATCCCACAAGTCAGTACAGAAGAATTTATTCTCTCTGTAGGTCCTCTTCAACACACCACAATGTGCTAGTGCAATCTCTTGGTCAAGACAAGTCAATCTGAGCTTTTACACTTCAACCTCTTGTTGGGGAATAAGTTGCACATATCTATTCGGGATGAATATTTAACTACAAATTTAATTCTTATAATTATTACTAGCATGAATTAATCCTATATTAATTCAAATAATAATCCAACAACAAATCATGCATATAATTAATTCACGTAAATCCTACGCATGCGGAATTCTACGAGTTTACGTGAACGTACCTCTTGGGACGACAATGACTTTTTTTATTAGACACACCAAAAGAACTTCCCAAGTATTCCCTTAATCCTTGCTCGACTATCCTGTGGTAGGACGCTTGTGAACAATTAACAAACGAAAAATAAATTATGTTACACCACCTTTGTGGATTTACTAATTTTTCCAGCACATGGAATTGTACTTGGGAATGAAAGAATCATCCCCTATTTATAGAGTAGTGGTGGTCGAAATTTTGGGGCAAAAACAAAGTGGGAAAATCTTTTCTTGATCTCCAAGAATTCTTGAATATATCTCCTATATTCTTTTTCCCATAATTATAATATTCCACAAAATCCCACCTACTCTTTGTTATGGAATAATTTCGAAAATTATAGGGCAAGAATCCAAGATTTGGATCTTCTTGAATTTATGAGATATTCTTGTATTTCAAGAAATACATATCTTCCATAATATATTTTCAAGAAAATCAAGAAAATCTTTCTTTCCCTTAATTATCAAAATTTTGAAATTTTCTCTATGGATAACCAAGTGGGAGATTTCTTGAATTTAATGAGATAATCTTGTATTCCAAGAATACATATCCTCATTCCATAACAAAATTCAAAGAAAATCTTTCTTCCCTTTTTATCCATAAATTTCGAATTTCATGGAAAAATAAGGCAACAATATTTATTTTATTTTAGATACCTTTTTCAGTTATTGGACTATATGTTGGGCTACTTAGGGGACCTTTAGGACAATTAAGATTGGATCTTCCAATGGATCTTGAATTATCAATATTGAGCCACAATATTATTCAAGCCCATAAATATTAATTAATCTCACTACATAATTAATATTGCACTATCCATCTTAACCCATATTACAGTCAATAAGGCTCCCGGTTATTATTTCCCGTGTTTAAGATTATCTAGCCCATTAATTAATTCAAGCCACTGAAATAGTTTTCCATTAATTAATATCTTTTGTCCTTGGTTAAGGAACGGTTCAACATTATTATCCATACCGGAAACTAGTTCCACTTGCAAGATTTGGTATGATAAAGCTTATGAACCTCCCAAGGGGGCAAATCGAACAAGCGTACTTGCACACGATTCTCCGTATTAAATCTTAGCAATCACATGTGACCAATAATATTGCCCAAGATAAAAAGTATTGAGTCTCGTTGATTCTCTACCCATGATAAGTCAAAGCAATAGTTACCAACCACACTTGATCCTATTTAAGGAACGAAGATTAAGAAATAACGAACCACTGAGGACTAATTCTTCCTTGTTCGATTCAAGAATTTGTCCTCTTCAGGGTCCTATTCAAATCATCGGTCATGCACTAGTGTAATCTTTGGTCAAGACAAGCCAATCCGAGCCTTACACTTCA
Source organism: Stenogyne calaminthoides (assembly GCA_037126765.1). Lineage (NCBI taxonomy): Eukaryota > Viridiplantae > Streptophyta > Magnoliopsida > Lamiales > Lamiaceae > Stenogyne > Stenogyne calaminthoides. The sequence continues at coordinate 17,899,812 of JBBCBC010000011.1, forward strand.
ACCTTTCACGATGGATTGTTCATTTCCATCTAGGTCGTGAATGGTGTACTTTTAGTTACAAGGGACTGTTAATTTAATCTTCTGTGATCTGGTATCACTAAATTAACTACAATGTAACACGTACGATTTATTGAACAGTTATGCAGTAAATATATGTAACATTCGATGATATTTAAAGCATCAAATGATAAACAATTTATTTCAAAAATAAGTCCGAAATTTAGTTTTGATTATACAAAGTAAAAGCATACTTTCCAAAGATAATCCCAACAATCTCCCACTTATACTCAAAGTCGCTTTTAAGTATACTACAACATGCCTCGTGTAGTTCTGTCGTGACATCTAATGTCACCTACATGAACCAAATAATTTCTCCCACTTATACTCAAAGCAGATTGGCAACGGTCTTGACACCCATTCCTTCCACATGTCTCTCGAATGTATTCAGAGGCAGACCCTTTGTGAATGGATCTGCTAGGTTGTCTTTTGACGCTATCTTTGCCACATCTATATCTCCTCTCTTAACGATATCTCGTGTAAGATGATATTTCCTTTCAATGTGCTTGCTGACTTTGTGGGCTCTTGGTTCCCTTGAATTTGCAACTGCTCCGGCATTGTCACAATAAACAGTGATTCTGCTGGGCAAATTCGGAACTACATTCAAGTCCACTAGGAAGTTCTTGAGCCAAACCGTTTCTTTTCACGCCTCATAGTTAGCCTACATATTCGGCTTCCATGGTAGAATCTGCGATGCGTTTCTGCATGACGCTTCTCCATGTCACGGCTCCTCCCCCCATGCAAAACACACTACCTGAGGTAGATTTTCTAGAGTCTATGTCTGATTGGAAATCCGAGTCCGTGTAGCCGATGGGGATTGGACTATCTGACTGATAAATTAACATTCTATCCCGAGTTCTTTTCAGATACTTCGTAATGTTTTTAATCGCCGATCAATGTTCTTTCCCGGGGTTACTTTGATATCTTGCCACCATGCCAACGGCAAAGCGGATATCCCGGTCTCACATGTGACATTGCATACATAAGGCTTCCCAAGCCAGGCATATGGAATGCCTCTCATGTCATCTATCTCCTTTTTTGCGTCTTAGGGCACATTTTCTTGGATAGATGGATTCCATGTCCGAAAGGTCACGAAGCCTTTCTTGGAATCTGCATCTTTGAATCGTTTCAAGGCAATTGTCTATGTATGAAGCTTGCGACAAGCCTATCATCCTTTTCTTGCGATCTCGAGTGATCTTGATCCCAAGGATGTGTGCGGCTTCCCCTAAGTCCTTCATATCAAACTGTTTTGAAAGACATGCCCTTACGTCTGATACCACCTTTACATCGTTCCCGATGATTAGAATGTCATCTACGTATAGTACTAAGAATACCAATGCAGTTCCGACACGCTTTTTGTACACACAACTTTCAAACTCGTTTTGATCGAACCCATAAGACTTTATAACATGATCAAAACATTGGTTCCAAGCTCTGGATGCCTGTTTGAGTCCGTAAATGGACTTTATGAGCTTACAAACTAGGTGTTCTTGGCCTTTTTCAATGAAGCCTTGGGGTTGTTGCATATAGATCTCTTCATCAAGACTTCTGTTAAGGAAAGCTGTCTTGACATCCATTTGCCAGATTTCAAAGTCGAGATGTGCAACAATCGATAGGAGAATTCGGATAGACTTGAGCATGGCTACGGGCGAAAAAGTTTCCTCATAATCGATCCCTTCTTTCTGAGTATAACCTTTCGCCACGAGTCTTGCCTTGAAGGTTTCCACCTTCCCGTCCGGTCCTCTTTTTCTCTTATACACCCACTTGCAACCAATGGGTTTGACCCCATTAAGTGGTTCTACTAGCTCCCACACTCTGTTATGATTCATAGAACCCATTTCGGCTTTCATTGCTGTTTGCCAAGAATCTGCATCCTTGTCTTAGATTGCCTCGTCATATGTCCATGGGTCTGATTCGTCTTGTCCGGGAATCAAGTCCTAGGACTCTCCTATTCCCATGAATCTCTCGGGCTGTTTCACAACCCTCCCACTAAGACGAGGTTCCGGTTTTTTAAGTGTGTCGTTTGGTATATCATCTTGTACAGTTGGCATTGAGGTTAGCCCCCTTAGCTCATTTAAGGTAATCTCACTTCTGGGTCTTCTTTCGTTCATATAGTCTTCTTCCAAAAATCTAAAGTGGGTGCTTATTACCACCTTTTGATCTTCGGGACCATAGAACATACAACCTTTTGTTCCCTCGGGGTATCCCACAAACAACCTTAATTCTGAACGAGGATCCAATTTTCCGGTTTCCTTGTCCAACACGTAGGCCGGACACCCCCAAATCTTCATGTGTCTCAAACTAGGCTTGCGCCCGGTCCACAATTCTTTGGGAGTTTTGGGAACCGATTTGGATGGCACCAAGTTCAGAATGTAAGCCGTTGTTTCCAAGGCATGACCCCAGAACGACTTGGGAAGATCCGCATAACACATCATTGATCTAACCATTTCTAAAAGAGTTCTGTTTCTTCCCTCCGCAACCCCGTTTTGTTGAGGGGTTCCGGGGGGGTGCAGTTTTAGCTGGGATACAGTCCCTTCATCTGACAAGTAGTTCAAAAACTCATCCCTGAGGTACTCGCCTCCACGATCGGATCGTAGAGACTTGATACATTTTTCCCTATGATTCTCTGCTTGAGCCTTAAATTCTTTGAATTTCTCAAAGGTCTCAAATTTATGCTTCATAAGGAAAATATAACCGTACCTTGAGTAATCATCAATAAAAGTGACAAAATACTCATAACCTCCTCTTGCTTTGGTTGACATTGGACCACATACATCTGTGTGAACGATTTCTAACACTTCTTTGGCTCTATTCCCCTTGGCTCCAAATGCCCTCTTGGTCATTTTACCCTCCAAACATGATTCACAGGTTGGAATTGGTTCAACTTGGAGAAACTCCAGTGAACCGTCTTTCACCAACCTTTGGATCCTCTTTGGATTTATATGTCCCAATCTTAGATTCCATAGAAGTGTCTCGTTCACGTCTGATGAAAGTTTTCTTTTCTCGGAAACAGTTGATGTGTTGTAGGATGCATTTCGTGAGTGGTGTGCACAGTTAATTGTATAGAGATTATTCTACAACGTTCCATGACAGATAAATTTATCAAAAAGAGAAATGGTAACAACTTTACTAAAATTAACTGAATATCCATCAAGAAAAAGTTTAGAAACTGAAATCAAATTCTTTCTAAATTTTGGAACGTAAAGAGCATCTCTTAAAATTAAAACTCTGTCTTCAAAAGACAGGTGCACTTCTCCCACTGCTTCAGCTGCCACTCTCGTAGCATCGCCCAGTGTGATGAGGATCTCACTCCCACTAAGTTGCCGGGTCCGTTTGAACCCCTGTAAAGTGAAACAAACATGATCAGTGGATCCCGTATCCACTACCCATAAATGGGAGGCATACGCCGCTAAGCAAGTTTCAACAACAAGTGCGTGAGAATTACCTTTCTTTCCATTCCTTTTGGGTTTGGAACAGGCTGACCTCCAATGTCCTTTTTCACCGCAGTTGAAGCACTTCCCCTTAGCTGGCTTGCTCACTCCTCCACCTTTCTTCACCTTTTATTTGCCATTGGCAACACTTGAGTTCACTTGCTTGTGGTTCTTGTCCTTTTTCTTGTTCTTACAACCCCTTGGCCTAGAAGAAGAAGAGGGTCCATTTGCCACCAAGGCTTGTCTCTTTTGCCCCAATATCGCCTCTGCCGAGACCAAAGCTTGCAACAGATCAGGCATCGAGAACTTCTGATTATTCATCTGGTAGTTCAGCCTGAATTGTTCAAAACTTTTTGGCAGAGAGTGGAGCACGAAATCGATTTGGGTCTCGATATCGTATTCAACACCAAGTACCTCAAGTTTGTTAAGGTGAGCCATCAACTGGAGAACGTGCTCCCTTACGGGCGTTCCCTCCACCATTTTCATAGAGAGCAAGTCCCTCATGGTGATCTGACGAGCCACACCGTTCTGATGTTGAAACATCGCTTTAAGACTAGTCATGATGTCTGCAGCGGTCTCAACGTTCTGGTGTTGGTGTTGCAACACATCTGACATAGAAGCCAAGATGGTACACTTTGCCATTTCGTTGGAACGCTCCCAGTCAGCATACTCTTTCTTAACCTTTTTAGTGGACTCATCTTTTGGCTTTTTCCGGTTTAGGTGTAGTGAGAACCCAGTTATGGCTTTGTGCAGTGAGGACAATAGTAAGTTTACAACTCCAATCAACAAAGTTTTCACCAGTAAGCAAGTTGTCTTTAAGTATATTGAATAGTGGATTAAAAGGTTGCGACATGATGAACTGAAATAAACAATAATATGCATAAGCACAAATATATCACAAGATTCGATCACATGCATCATATTAAAATCTCAAAAAAAATATGAACATGCATCAGCCAACATCTCAAAACAGTTTAAATAAGCCACGTGGGGTGGGTCATTATTTAAACGCATTCAAGCAGGTTACAAAACAAGAACAGTTACAAACCTTTAATATCCAAATTAATAGTTGGCTCCCACTTGACCAATATAAAATTGACAGGGACTTCGGGGAAGTATATGCATATCAATTTTATACCTAAGTAATAACCATGATTAAATACAGGATTATTATTTCGCTTTGAACGAGCCTCGTGGGGAGGGTCATCGTCGCCACTAGTAATAATCCACAATCATCCATTTGGAATTCATTCATGTGAAAGCTAACTTTTGACCGTCCCGTGGGGGGAATTTCTCCAAAAGAATTCACAAATAAATAAATCATGGAGGTCAAAATTAATTCAATTTTATTTTCCGGAATAAAATTTTCAATTAATTATTTAAGCATACTTAGTAATTTTTTAAGGTGAGATTTTTCATTGGGCAACTCTCATGCAAACACATTTAAACAAATTAAATAAAGCATAAGATAACACAATAATAAATCAAGCAAAGCAGAAAAATAAACACATTGGGCACAAATTATCCAATTGTCATGGTTTGATTTTTCTTGGCTTGATCTTGAAAAAACGTCGTCTTGAATTTCTCCCTCGATCTTCTCGAAAAAGAACTCCATCTCAAACGCCATGCCAAGTAGCTCGGTAAGGGATGCACGCATCCGATCCGCCCGCCCTTGGCTGCTGCGATGCGCCCGTCGGGCAGCGCGGTAACGCATCGCTTCGGCGACCTCGCTGACCTCGGTAAACCGCCCCGTCGGCCTCGGCGAGGGGCTTCACCAGCGGCATGGCGTACCGCGCACATCCAGCAGTAGCGCCGCCGATACGCCCTGCGCCCGCGAGAACTTCAGCGCGCAGCCCCATGACTTGCCTCCGTCATGCGGTCTATGGCGGTGCCTCGTCGCCTATGCGCCCGCCCGTCGCCCGACGATCTCGTCGCGGCGCTTGCCCCTAAGCCCCATGCCGTCGCGTGCTGCGTCCAGCGTCAGCGACGAAACCTCCCAGCGCGTTTTGGCGGCGCGCCCATACGCCCGATTACGGATTTTATCCTTTAATTCTTCGTCTCGCCTCCGTTCCGATCCGGTTATAATTTATTTACAAAAAAAAATAAATAAACCTAGATCTAGACTAGTCTATTACATTGATCAAATCAAACAAATCCTAATCTACTCGTGGATTTTCTCACGAGGCAAAAAGAATTCGAACGAATCGAATTAAAAACCACAATTTGTATGTATGCATAAATAAACACATTAAATTCCATGACAATTGGATACCTGCAAAACAGATCTAGCAATTCTACTATCCAATTTCAAATTTAATGACAACGAATTAAATTACAATTTAAAATTCAGAGCCCGAAATCGTGGCTCTGATACCAGTTGTTGGGGAATAAGTTGCACAGATCTATTCGGGATGAATATTTAAATACAAATTTAATTCTTATAATTATTACTAGCATGAATTAATCCTATATTAATTCAAATAATAATCCAACAACAAATCATGCATATAATTAATTCACATAAATCCTACGCATGCGGAATTCTACGAGTTTACGTGAACGTACCTCTTGGGACGGCAATGGCTTTGTTTATTAGACACACCAAAAGAACTTCCCACGTATTCCCTTAATCCTTGCTCGACTATCCGGTGGTAGGACGCTTGTGAACAATTAACAAAAGGAAAATAAATTATGTTGCACCACCTTTGTGGATTTACTAAGTTTTTCAGCACATGGAATTGTACTTGGGAATGAAAGAATCATCCCCTATTTATAGAGTAGTGGTGGTCGAAATTTTGGGGCAAAAACAATGTAGGAAAATCTTTTCTTGATCTCCAATAATTCTTGGATATATCTCCTATATTCTTTTTCCCATAATTATAATATTCCACAAAATCCCACCTACTCTTTGTTATGAAATAATTTCGAAAATTATAGGGCAAGAATCCAAGATTTGGATCTTCTTGAATTTATGAGATATTCTTGTATTTCAAGAAATACATATCTTCCATAATATATTTTCAAGAAAATCTTTCTTTCCCTTAATTATCAAAATTTCAAAATTTTCTCTATGGATAACCAAGTGGGAGATTTCTTGAATTTAATGAGATAATCTTGTATTCCAAAAATACATATCCTCATTCCATAACAAAATTCAAAGAAATCTTTCTCCCTTTTTATCCATAAATTTCGAATTTCATGGAAAAATAAGGCAACAATATTTATTTTATTTTAAACACCTTTTTCAGTTATTGGACTATATGTTGGGCTACTTATGAGGCCTTTAGGAGAATTAAGATTGGATCTTCCAATGGATCTTGAATTATCAATATTGAGCCACAATATTATTCAAGCCCATAAATATTAATTAATCCACTACATAATTAATATTGCACTATCCATGTTAACCCATATTACAGTCAATATGCCTCCCGATTATTATTTCCCGTGTTTAAGATTATCTAGCTCATTAATTAATTCAAGCCACTGAAATAGCTTTCCATTAATTAATATCTTTTGTCCTTGGTTAAGGAACGGTTCAACATTATTATCCATACCGGAAACTAGTTCCACTTGCAAGATTTGGCATGATAAAGCTTATGAACCTCCCAAGGGGGCAAATCGAACAAGTGTACTTGCACATGATTCTCCGTATTAAATCTTAGCAATCACATGTGACCAATAATATTGTCCAAGATAAAAAGTATTGAATCTCGTTGATTCTCTACCCATGATAAGTCAAAGCAATAGTTACCAACCACACGTGATCCTGTTTAAGGAACGAAGATTAAGAAATAAGGAACCACTGAGGTCTAATTCTTCCTTGTTCAGTTCTGAAGAATTTGTCCTCCTGTAGGTCCTATTCAGTGCATCAGTCATGCACTAGTGTAATCTCTTGGTCAAGACAAGCCAATCCGAGCCTTACACTTCAACCTTTCACGATGGATTGTTCGTTTCCATCTAGGTCGTGAATGGTGTACTTTTAGTTACAAGGGACTGTTAATTTAATCTTTTGTGATCTGGTATCACTAAATTAACTACAATGTAACATGTACGATTTATTGAACAGATATGCAGTAAATATATGTAACATTCGATGATATTTAAAGCATCAGTGATAAACAATTTATTTCAGTAAATAAGTCCGAAATTCAGTTTTGATTATACAAAGTAAAAGCATACTTTCCAGTATAATCCCAACACCTCTACCAATGGAGTGTTCAGTTCCATCTAGGTTGTGAAGATGTACTTATTTACAAGGGATTGTTAATGTGATCTTCTGTGATCGGGTATCACCACATTAACTACAATGTAATGTGTACTAATATTGAACGATTTGCAGTAAATAAATAACATTCATTCATATTTAAAGCAACAGTGATAAAACAATTTATATTCAGTTAAATAAGAGTATATTAGTCTGTTATTACGTAAAAGCATACTTTCACGTATAACCCCAACATGTTTGTAGACGTGACCTATTTTACACAAAGCATAGTTTGAGATAAGTACGTGTTTAATTAGAGATAAAGATGGAGATGAATAGACGTTATGTCAAATCGAAAGTGATGTTGTATTATCTGTTGGTCCCGGTGCAAACGAGTCTTACACGTGTATGGGGGGGAATACACATGTTCAATGTTTTTAAAACTTTTCTTTACTGAGGTCAGCTTGGGTCAGGTTGTCCTGATGATTTGGTCCTGAGAAGCACGAATCGCTCTGAGTCAAAGTCTATTCGAGGCGGTGATCCCGAGTGCTTTTCAGATACCTCGGATAATCCCAACCGATCTCGAGTTTTGAGAGATCCCTGAGTTGCTTGGATCAGATAACTAACTTACTGAACCCTCAGAAGAGTAAGTTAAGTTTGGTAACTATCTGTTCTAGCTACTCAGATGTGCGGAATGGTTGGCCCTAAGTTTATACTCGTTTTAAGCTTTTGCTGAAAACCTTCCTTTTTAATGGAATAGTGATTAGGCTGTGATTCAATTCAGATGCTACTTCAGTGGATTGATTCCAACGAATATCGGTGAAAATATGCTTTCAAAACAAAGTAATGCAACGATTAAGCAAAAGCAAAACAGAAAGCAAAGAACACAAAGAAGTTATAGTGGTTCGAGACTCAAGCTCCTACGCCCACTCTCCCCGATCTCTTCGGAGAAATTCACTAATCACTTCCTAAGGCTTTTCGACTACCTCTGTAGTTTACTAACATTTCTAATTTTGAGCTTTTCGACTACCTCGTAGTTTACTAACTCAAAACTCACACAAGCTTCGCTCATCCAAGATAGATTACTCACTTCTTCTCTAGAGCTTTCTGACTACCTCAATGTAGTTTACTAACTCTTTACAACTCCAATCTCACCAACAATCACACTCAAACTACCTTACAAAGGGTTTGGGGTTTCTTGGTTGGTTTCCAACTAGGATGAGATATCCTTTACAATAAAGATCAATGCAAAGGCTAGGATATCATATATCTTATCAAGCTAGACTTAGTGGAATGAGCTCTCTTCTATATAAAGCACTTGGGAAATTCTTGGGTTTTCGAGTGCTTCAACTTGCAATAATAAGTTTGAGCTCTTGAGTTGCTTACAAATTTCCCGTAACCTTACAATGTAGAGGGTCACGAGTATTTATAGGCATACACCAAGGTCACTCTTGAAAAACTATCTGTTGGAAGAGATAGCTTCGTGAGTTTCCTCTTATGATGTGTGAAGAACGGCTATGTTTAGGGTTTGAGACTCCTAAAGACATTTTAGGCAATAGCCTTTTTATGTAGCCGATCAATAACACTTTTTTGCGATCGGAACATAGTACTACCGACATTTTTTTTTCGGTGACTGTCATTTGTCGATTGTCGAAGAAGGTGCGATGTTGTCTTCTTCTTATTGGTTGTTATCTCCAGTTAGGTAGATAAACACAACGGCTCTTTTTGGTCAATATCTCTGAGTGATATAACCTTAACAACACTTTGTTTTAGTTCCTTTTGTCTGCATTTGAATGTCTTGGGCAATATCTATTTTTCTAAGGAATCGCGTTTTTCTTAGTATTGCATCCTTCAGATAGATATTATTCAGTGCCTCGGAACATTCAGGTTTATACTGAGCATTCAGTACATTACTGAGTCTTTAGTAATTCTTTGTGCCTTGATATTCTTACATCTTGATCTTGATCTTACATCTTACGTCTTACGTCTTACGTGTCTTGAGTCTTACGAGTCTTCAGGGTCTTCTGAGTCTTTTGAGTCTTCTGAGTCTTTAGGGTCTTTTGAGTTTTCATAGATATACTGGTGATATCTCGAGTCTTAATCTTTGAGTCTCTCGGTTTCTCGATTTCTCCTTTGAGTCTTGATTTCTCATTTGAGTCTTGATTTCTCGATTTCTCGAAGTCTTGATTTCTCGTTTTCTCTTTGAAACTTTTCGAAACCGGTTTCATCTTGAAACTTCGGTTTCTTGAAACTTCTTGAGTCTTGAGAACCTATCGATCTTTTATCTGCGACTATACATTTTCGAGATAACATCCCCGAATACTCTAAAACTGAATCCTGACTCAACTATCAAGATTATCCAGAACATGTCATACTCAGGGGTTTTGGGATCTAATCAAAATCAATCTTTTTTAAATTCATCTCCCGACAATTTCCCCCTTTTTGATGATGCCAAAACCTATCTTGTTACAAAACACTTAACCTATACTCAGGTTTCAGTTTTCCTATTACAAGATTGGTTATATTTCTCAACAATTTCCATTCATAATGGGTCTCCCAACAATTTCTTCAGTAATGAATCTATCAAAGAATTCATCACTAAACAATTAATCTTAGAGACAACATACAGGCATATCAAAAGTAAAAGACATGTAAATAAGATAATGAGATATTATCTTTTGAGCATAAATGATAAGGTTTCATTGATGATTGGTAGACAGTTACAAGTTACAATGAATCTTATCTGAAAGACAAAATCAAAAAGACAAAAAGATAAAGGATTACATGAATCATCTGAGTCTTCGTCTTCGGTCTTCTTTTGCTCTTCTGCTCGGGCTCTTCAGCTCTGATCTTCTTCCACCTCATCAGCAGGCACTTCAAGGTTGAACATTCCATAATATCTTCTTTTCAGCGCATCTCTCTCTTTAATGATATCAGGATTGTTCCCTGTCAGGCCCAACTGAATGGCGTACTGAGAGATTTCTTGAGCAATGGCTTTCTCATTCACAGCCATTTCTCCACGGGAGGAGGGTATGCAGTATGGACCGGGCGGTTATCGCTGACCTTTCCTTCATCCGCAAGATTTATCCATCCTTGAAGATATTTAGGATAGAAGGTCAGGAGATAGTAGATGAAAGCCTCATTGGGATCTGAGCTCTCCCCTCTCCATTCTCTGAGCACATCATAATAGAACCAAAAAGTTCTCTTAATTTTCTTCCGTGCATCGTTGAGCTGGACTGACATCCATTTGTCAACATGCGGCCATTTCTGTGCTTTTGTGTTCCCTCTCCTCTTGCTTGCAAATCTTTTGAAACCACTCATTCTTTTCTGCTCTTCTTCCATCTTCTTTCTGATCACGGGCACACCAGAAATAGAAGCAGCAGTTTTTTTGCTTGTTCAATTTGGAGTGTTTTCTGAGCACTTACGGTATTGAAGACCTTCTTACGTGGCTTAGCCTCAGATTCTTCAATATCTGAATCAAGTTTCTCGAAAAGGCTTAGAAGCCTTTGCTCTTTTGCCCTCAGGCTCTTCCATCGCCACAGCCTTTCTCTTGATGGGCAATTCTGCTCCAGCTAGGCTTGTACCAATTCTTCCTCTACCACTCAGTTTCTCTATAGCAACTTCTTGCATTGTTTCTCCTGAAACCTGAGTGTAGACTGGCTTCTCCACCTTCTTAAACTTCAGTTTCTCAGTGGCCTCAATTTCCTTCATGGCTTCGGCAACGATTTTCTTTTCAGCTTCTTTGATCGTCTTGACTTTCAGAGTTTGATCCAATAACTCCCTGAGATCAGCTCCGGGTCTTTCCCCCTTCTTGGATCCATACTCTGGTAGAAGCCTGGAGAGTGCTGTGTCCATATGATATTGCTCTTTACTGACACTACGCACCTTCCCTGTCAACTGATCTTGCTCCTCCTCGAGCCTCCTAAGGTGGTTCTTCGCCACTGAGAATTCTTTAGACAGATGAGCAAATTGGCTAGAGAGAGCTTCCTTGAACATGTCTGTCATCTTATCCATGAGCATTGAGCTCATTTCCTCAACAGCATTCTTCACCAGCATCTCATTCTTCTCTGCCAATTTAGCTTCTAGAATTTTAGTCGCTCCGATGCTTACCTTCACTCTTCATTAAGCTTCGGCCTTGACCCCTCCATCTTCTCCCGAAGTTTTTCCTTCCATGGAGGTCAGCTTCTCTGTCATAGAGTTCAGAAGTTGCACCAGTTCTGAAGAAGAACTCAAGCTTTCCATCTTCTGAGTTTGGCTGGCCAATACCTCCTCCATCTGAGCAACTTTGATTAGGATTGGCTCAACCTTCTCCAACTTCTCCATCACCGGGGTGAGATCAATCTCAGGAGCATATCTGATTTGCTGTGTCTCCTGAGCTGGTTGTTCATCCTGAATCTCAGTTTGAACTCGAGCTTGATCTGACCGGGGTTTCACCTCGAGCTTGGGTGTCCACTTTGAGCCTCGATCTGCATATCGGACATTCTGATTTAAAGATAGTACTTCAAGTAATCCTGTCATAATTGCTAATAGTCAAAAAGTTACGAAGGCTAACCCGGTCGAGGATGTTCGAATGACCTTTTCAAAGATCGGTTGAGTCTTTATCCTTCTGAGATTGACTCTCATCATCCCCTTGTTGGTCCCCATCCTGAGATTTGTCTTTGTTGCTCGGTGCACCAACTTCAGCATTCCTCCTCTCATCCACTTTCCTCTTAACTAGCTCATCAAAGTCTGAGATTTTCATCATGACCTTAGTTTTTTTCATCCGAGAACCTGAGAAAAGTTGTTTTTTTCCACGAATCTTTCCCGAGAATGAAGCTATGTTGAGCATCTCCGGAAGAGTCTGGTTGAGGATGAAGACCGTTGACCTCAATCTGAAGAAGATGTCTTGGAGGTCAGGGAATGAGCTCAGCTCAGGGTAACGGTCAAGTATGAACCATTTCCTCTTGCTTCACCATTCGGTCTCTCAAAGAAAATTCGAGGTTTGGGTGACTCCTCGGTCCGAGTTTGACTTGGTTACGAGGTCCAGTGGTGCCTCCTCAGTGGGAATTTCAGCTTGCTCTGAGAACTGAGTGGGCACTTCGTCAGAGGGAATCTGAACATTCTCTGAGGTCTGAGGTCCTTAGAATATTTCCTGAGAAAACTTATCAGAACTGAGCGAAGTCTCAAGAACCTTAGAGAAGACTTGCTCCTCAGTTTGATCATGTGCCTTTGAGATAGCCTGAGCCAATACATGTAAAGGCGATTTTTGAGCAGTTTGGCTCTCAGGCTGAATCTCCTCAGTCTCACTTTCCTCCTCCTCATCAGTGAGAACCACCATTCTCTTGCGCTTTGGAGCGAGGGTCTTTTGCTTCTTCAATTTCTCACCCTGCTCCTTCTTGGCTTCCAACAAAACCTTCCCCCTGGTTTGTTGGGTTTCTTCAGCAGCAGCAGCAACTAGTGATTCCACTTTCTTCTCTTTCTTCCCTTTGATGGTCCTCTTTGCAGCAATTGGGCTTGAACATTACTTTGGACTTAGGGAAAGGAGTAGAATTGGCAAAGATGTCCTCCTCCTCTCGGCACATCTCCAAAATGAAAGCAATTTTGGTGGCATGGAGGATCTTGCCTTTGATTGATATAGAGTCATCCTCATTTTTTATGACCTTGGCTTGCTCACTCACCACCTTGATCAGATACTTCAGCCAGTTGAAATCCTTGGTGGGTGAGTCCTTAATCGTCGCCATCAATCGGAGTTTGGGAGTGTTGATTTGCTCAAAGCTCCCAGATCAACTCATTATGCAGTTGCTCACTATATCCATCAACACTCTGTATTTTGGCCTTAAATGCCGCTTATGTAAGGTCGCCTCAAACTTAACAGGATTCTCAGTTATCCTATCAAGATACTCTTGCTCTCGACCTAACATATACACAGGGGGATCATCTCCCTATCACACAACTCAAAAACGTCGTTCAAATTCTTGGGAACAATATACAACTCTCGAACAAAATCTATAAACTTCGATGAATGTTCAAGATGCGGAACAAAAATCTTGGACTCTAACAATCATTCTCATCTATTTCCATATTAGAGACAAACTCTATTACCTCGCGAGAATACTCCGCCTCCGGTCGGTTCGCGACTAGATTCATCAGTTTCGCTAGATTAATCAAATGGAGGGCCTCTTCTTCATGCTTGGCGTTTGAAGTACTCTCCAGAGAAACCACGTACTCATACCATGGCTTATTTGTTTTGGCCAATTTGTCGAATATGGTAAGAGTCATTTTGGGAATATTTGAGGTTAGGGTTTGGAGCGATGAAGCTTTTCTGGGTAAAGGGAATTTTGCAGAGGATTTTGGGAAGACGAAGGTTCAAGGGTTTTAATAAAATGGCTTTGAATGGCTTTTGAGAGAATATATAGATCGAATTTGTGGGAAGTAGTGTGATTAATTAAAAACAACGGTTAAGATTAATCACCGACTTAATCGGGTAGGCGAAAGGACGATCCTCCAAAAAGTAAGCCGCCATTTTAACCTCATTGGTGAATAAATGCAACGGGCATTTAATGACTGTTGACCTTCCTTGGAATTTCAAAGATCCCGCCCAAAAACATTCTTCAGGTGTTTTGTATTTATTGCAAATGATTACTGAGATTCACTTAAGCAATAAATGATTCGCATGAGTCATTACTTCTTCAGACTAATTTTCCTCTATTAGTCTTACTGAGTATTGACCTTGATAAAATGTCGAGATGATATCGAAAGTAATTGAATGGGTTCAATTGTTACTCTTGAGTCTTGACCTTCAAGATACCGAGTTTCACGAGACTCGGTTCAAGATTTCAATTTTATCCCGAGTTTCTCAAGAGAATTACGAGAAAACTTCATGCATCCGAAAACCTTCAATTTTTTTGATTTACTCTATACACCGGATCTAACATCCCTAATTCAATCGATAGTTCACGAAATCTTGATTCAAACCAAAGGTTTAGTCAAGATATCACTCTCGCTTATCATTATGAATTTTCTCCATCCCGATGTCCTTTTTTTTCGACATGATCTCGATGAAGTGATGTCTGATATCTACATGCTTGCATCTGGTGTGCAATACCGGATTTTGTGAAATAGCAATGGCACTATTATTGTCACAAAATATTGGTACTTCATTGGCTACAACTTTATAATCCCTTAATCGTTGTCTGAGCCAAAGAATCGAAAGCGAGCTTCTCGTGACCATGTATTAAACGACGATAATCTTGGTTACTATCGAGGTCCTGTTTCTTCGAAAACCAAGATATCAGCTTACTTCCAAGAAATTGACAAGTTCCTGTAGTGGACTTCCTGTCAATTCTGCAACCTCCATAATCAGCATTTGAGTAACCAGTTAATTCAAGGTTATCATCAGCTGGATACCACAATCCTCTATTCACTGTGCCCTTAAGATACTTCAGTATCTTTTTGGCAGCCTCCATGTGACTAGCCTTAGGATTAGCTTGGTATCTTGCACATATCCCAACAACAAATGTTATATCTGTCCTACTTGCTGTGAGATAGAGCAATGATCCAATGATTCCTCTATAATCGATGATGACTTCATCGATTTGCCTTCAGAATCAGGATCCATCTTGTAGTTAGTATTCATGGGAATCCTAACTGCATTGCAATTCTGTACACCATATTTGGCAATCAGATCTCTGGAGTACTTTGCCTGGTTGATCAAGATTCCTTCCTTTGATTGTTTCACTTGAAGACCTAGAAAGAAATTCATCTCCCCCATCATAGACATCTCAAATTTGCCTTTCATCAGAGTAGAAAACTTTTCACACAACTGATGGTTTGGAGATCCAAAAATGATGTCATCAACATATATCTGAACTAGTAAGATATCTTCTCCATCTTCTATCCCGAGCGAGTTCTATCAGCGATTCCTTTGACAAAACCATGGTCAAGAAGAAACCGAGAAAAAGAGTATCATACCATGCTCGGGTGCTTGCTTAAGACCATACAAGGCTTTTTACGAGCACGTAAACTTGTTCATTCTTTTTCGAAACCGGGGAGGTTGTTCCACATAAACCTCTTCTTTAAGACACACCGTCGAGAAATGCACTCTTCACATCCATTTGATAGATCTGTGAACTTCATGTGGGTGAAGATATGCAAGAAACAATCGATGGCTTCTAGTCTTGCAACAGGTGCAAAGGTTTCATCATAATCCAAGCCTTCTTCTTGGGAATAACCTTGTGCAACTAGCCTTGCCTTGTTTCTTACAATGTTGTTGTTCTCATCTCTTTTATTCTTAAATACTCACTTGATTCCAATAACATTGTGCCTTTCAGGTCTATCCACTAGCTCCCATACTTCATTCCTTGAGAATTGATTCAGCTCTTCTTGCAAAGAATAATCAATGAGAATCTTGTAGAGCTTCTTCAATCTCAGTAGGCTCTTTCTCTAATAGGAAGCAGCAGAATAGTTCACTCTCACCATGGAACCTTCTTGTTTTGACACCTTCAGTTAGATCACCCACAATCTGACTTGTAGGATGACTATATAACCATCTTCTTCTAGATGTTCCCCCTTCAATAGTATCCTCAACATTTGAAATGTTAGGTTCAGTTAGTTCAATAAACTCAGGGAACAACAGAAAAGGAGAAAGGGAATCATCTTCCTCAGGGGAAATTATATTCAGAACATTGTCAGTGACATTTGTTCCCCTTTGGTTGATAGATTCAGAATTTGCCTCAGCTGTGACCACATCTTCATTGGCATCACATACCGAGTCCGAGGCGGTGTCTGTTCGGATTTGTCACCTTTGGTGTGTTGGTTTTCTGAGTCTCACCATCTCGAGTTCCATCCCGAACTTCTTTATTCGAGTCCGAGTCACTCCAATCATAGAAGGTGACCGACTTCTTCTTTTCGAGTTTGATGGATGATTTGTCATTCTTTTTCGGGGCTTAATCTGGTGATCCTCTTGGTGGGTTCTTCGCATCATGTTCTGTTTCTTCCGAACACAAGTAGATTCATCAAAAACAACATGGGGTGTTTCCTCCACAATAAGAGTCCTACAGTTGTAAACTCTGAAAGCTTTACTGACTTCAGAATATCCTAAGAATATTCCTTCATCAGTTTTTCTATCAAATGTTTTCAACTGATCTTTACCATTATTGTGTATGAAACACTTGCAACCAAACACACGAAAGAAAGAAACAAGAGGCTTCCTTTCATTCCAAAGCTCGTATGGTGTTTTGCCTTGACTCTTTGTCAGCATGGATCTGTTTTGTGAATAGCATGCGGTGTTGATGGCTTCAAACCCAAAATCTTTTAGGAATAAACCAAATTTATCATTGTCCTTGCGACCTTCTTTTTTTAGAGTCATGTTCCTTCTTTCAAAGAACACCATTTTGTTGAGGGTCCTTGCGGTGATGTTTCATGAGTAATTCCATTTCTTTGCACAATAATCGGATATAATATGGTTTATAAATTCGGTTCCCTTGTCGGATCGATTTTGACCACACTCAAATTTTTCTCAATACTGAGCCTTTTCAGTAATTCAGGCAGCTTTATCTGAGTCTCTTTCTTACTGAGTAAGAATATGACCCAAGTATATCTTGAGTAGTCATCAACTACTACGAGTGTATATTTTCTGCCATTAGTGCTCACTGGTGTTATTGGACCAAAAAGATCCATATGCAACAACTGAAGTATTCTTTCAGTAGAAACATCTACTTTGCTTTTAAATGATGCTCTAATTTGTTTCCCTTTTTGGCACGCATCACAAATATGTTCCTTACTGAACACTTCATTAGGAAACCCTCTCACAAGAGCTAATCTTGCAAGCTTATTCAGGGTTTTGAAATTCAGGTGATTCGTTCTTTTATGCCATAACCAACTGGTATATGTGGAACTTTTTGCAACCAAACATGTATCTTTAGGAGTTGAACTCCAATCAGCAAGATACACATTTCCTTTTCTAGTACCAGTCAGTAATATTTTCTGTGAGATATCATCTTTCACATAACATAAGTTCTTAGAGAACTCAACATTAAATCCCTTATCACAGAATTGGCTTATTGAAAGCAAGTTATGCTTCAATCCAGATACATATGAAACACCATGGATATGAACTGAGTCGATTTCCAAAGTTCCATATCCTTGATCATCCTTTGGAGTTATCTCCAAATGTGATCCGAGGGCCTCTTTGTTCAACATAGTCTTTGAGTATCTGCTTGAATCTGTCATATATCTTGAGCATCCTTTGTCAAGATACCATACACGAGGGCCTTTTCATCTCTGCTCATCGGTCTTATGTGATCTTTAATCACCAAGGTGCTTGTTTTTTCCTCGAAAAACAAATCAATTCTTAGGTACCCAATTTGTATAGGGTCCTACAAGGTTATTTGTACCTTTCGGAATCCAAATCGTCTCGACAACTCTAATCACTTTAGAGTGGTCGATCTGTCTTCCATAAACATCTACATACACATTTACTACTCACGGGTGCCTTAGTAGTTTCACGTGTATAGTCTTGCTTTTATAGCATGAACATGAGACTTAGAGTTTTTCTTTTAGTACGGGCCTTTTGTTGATTCTTTTTGGCTTATGTCGTGGTGGTGCGAATCTTTGTTGAATCGGGTTCGGATAACCTTTACCCTTAGGCAAGTGGGGTTGGGTTGCTGTCTTGAAATTTGGGTCTTTCAAGATATCTTGAGGACTTGGTCTCTTCTTGGGTTGAGAATGTCTCTGCTTTGAGTGTTTCTCTTCGAAGATTCCTCCGATGATTGATGTAGATCCTTTCGGGTTTGCATTCTTACCGAGGCTTCAAGTACTTGCACTCGAATTTTTCCTATCGAGTGCTCAGTTTTCTAGCCTTCACCGAGGTTTGGGCTTTCTTACCGATCATTAGGTTTTCTTTGGAACCATAGGTCCTTTTCCTTGTCTAACACCTTGGGCATTTCTTGATTTGAAGTGTTGGTGTATTTGGTTTAACAAAGATTGTCTTCTTGCTACTTGATGCAGCATTCAGATGACCTTGTGAGGTTCCCTCTGGAATGTATCCCAATCCAGATTTTATAGTGGCAGGTCTCTGATAACTCTGAATTTCATCTATCACTTTAGATGCGGTATTCAATAGAGTTAGCTTCTTCTGCGCACTATCCCCACATTTCTGTAGAGTTTCATGCTTCTCAGAGAGGCCATTGAACTTAGTTCTGATCAGCTGAATCTCTTCAGTGGATTTCTTTAGTTTTTCAGTTAGGGTCACTATCAACTTCTCTTTCTCTGAGAGTTGTACTTTCAGAACATCCAGTTCATCAGTAGCTCCCATTAATTGAGAAGTGATTTCAGTATTGCTAGAGTCTTTCCACTTAAGATTTTCAGCCTTCAGTTCCTTATTCTGCTCTTGAGTTTCATTTAGCAGTTCTTGTAAAACAGCATAGTCCTTCATCAGACTCTCGAAAGAATCTATCAGGTCAAATTAACTGTTTACAGTTGAACTTGACAACTCTTGTGCTAGTGTAGGAGCAACAACAGAGAAAGAAGACTTTACCTCCTCAATAGCCATTAGACAGAGGTCATCACTTTCACTGTCTGAGAAGATTTCATCTGAAGAGCTAGATCCTTCCTCAGAATGTTCTTCTTCTGTAACCATGGCCTTTTTGCTAGAGAACTTCTTGTCTCTTTTAGCTTGCCTTTCTCTTCTCTCCTTAGCACTCAGGTCAGGACAATCATACTGAAAGTGACCTTTATTTTGGCAATTGTAGCATCTGTTGGCATCATCATCCTGATCACTTTCTTCTTTGGACTTGGAGTTCTTCCTTTTGGATGAAGATCCTTCAGCTTTCAGGTCATTCTTCTTCTCAGTTGATTTGTCCTCAGCTTTCTTCTGGTACCTGTGATTCCTGTAATAGTTTTTGTATTTTCCATATCGACTATTAAGTCTTTCAAACCTCCTTGCCATCAGTGCTAGCTTATCCTCAAGCTCATCCTGATTCTTAGCAAGGGAGTTCTCAGACTCTCTAGTTTTACAGGTTTTATCCTTGGCTTTGAAAGCCACATTTTTACTAGATGGTGAATCATCTTTGCTGTCAGCCTTTTTAACTTTCTTATCAATTACGAACTTTTCTCTGTGGATATTTCTTTCCAAGTGCATTTAGATCATTCATAATGCTAGTGAATCTGACTTCCAATTTGTCTATAGATTCACCTTCTTCCATTTCAAAACTATCAAACTTTCCAATTGCAACTGAAAGTTTGTTTTCCTTGATATGATTTGTGCCTTGGCACATTACAGCTAGTGTATCCCAAATTTCTTTTGCAGTATTGCAGTGAGAAATCATTCCCATCACACCATCATCAATTGTACTGTATAGTGTGTCTTTAGCAATATAGTCTAGATTGACTAACTTTCTTTCCTCAGGAGTCAGTTGGTCATCAGACTTAGGAAATTCTGCTCTAGGATCATTTCTCTCATTTTCTGTTCCTCTGGGATTCACCACAGTAAATTGGAATGGTCCTTCAGAGACCACTCTCCACATACGTTCATGTTTAGAATACAGGTGAGCCTGTATTCTTAGTCTCCATAAA
Organism: Stenogyne calaminthoides; assembly: GCA_037126765.1. Taxonomy (NCBI): domain Eukaryota; kingdom Viridiplantae; phylum Streptophyta; class Magnoliopsida; order Lamiales; family Lamiaceae; genus Stenogyne; species Stenogyne calaminthoides. The sequence goes on from JBBCBC010000011.1 coordinate 17,920,059, forward strand.
TCATAGTTCTCTACTGAGAACATGGGAAGTTTCTTAGAAGACATTTTGTCTGAGTCTTTTAAGAATTCAGCAAATAAGATCAGTTCAGATAGACCACAAGTATTTTAGAAAATTTAAAACTTTGGTCAACAAAGTAGGTGGTCAAGTTGAACCACTACTCTGATACCACTTGTTGGTCCCGGTGCAAACGAGTCTTACACGTGTATGGGGGGGAATACATGTGTTCAGTATTTTTAAAACTTTTCTTTACTGAGGTCAGCTTGGGTCAGGTTGTCCTGATGATTTGGTCCTGAGAAGCACAAATCGCTCTGAGTCAAAGTCTATCTGAGACAGTGATCCGGAGCTGATTTCAGATACCTCAGATAATCCCAACTGATCCTGAGTTTTCAGAGATCCTGAGTTGCTTGGATCAGATAACTAACTTACTGAACCCTCAGAAGAGTAAGTTCAATTTGGTAACTATCTGTTCTAGCTACTCAGATGTGCGAAATGGTTGGCCCTAAGTTTATACTCGTTTTAAGCTTTAGCTGAAAACCTTCCTTTTTAATGGAATAGTGATTTGGCTGTGATTCAATTCAGATGCAACTTCAGTGGATTGATTCCAACTGAATATCAGTGAAAATATGCTTTCAAAACAAAGTAATGCAACAGTTAAGCAAAGCAAAACAGAAAGCAAAGAACACAGCAAGTTATAGTGGTTTAGAGACTCAAGCTCCTACATCCACTCTCCCTGATCTCTTCAGAGAAATTCACTAATCACTTCCTAAGGCTTTCTGACTACCTCTGTAGTTTACTAACCTTTCTAATTTTGAGCTTTCTGACTACCTCTGTAGTTTACTAACTCAAAACTCACACAAGCTTTTCAATCATCCAAGATAGATTACTCACTTCTTCTCTAGAGCTTTACGATTATCTCAATGTAGTTTACTAACTCTTTACAACTCCAATCTCACCAACAATCACACTCAAACTACCTTACAAAGGGTTTGGGGTTTCTTGGTTGGTTTCCAACTAGGATGAGATATCCTTTACAATAAAGATCAATGCAAAGGCTAGGATATCTCGACTAAGCTTTGGATATATCTTATCAAGCTAGGCTTAGTGGAATGAGCTCTCTTCTATATAAAGCACTTGGGAAATTCTTGGGTTTTCGAGTGCTTCAACTTGCAATAATAAGTTTGAGCTCTTGAGTTGCTTACAAATTTCCCGTAACCTTACAATGTAGAGGGTCACAAGTATTTATAGGCATACACCAAGGTCACTCTTGAAAAACTATCTATTGAAGAGATAGCCGTGAGAGTTTCCTCTTATGGTGTGTGAAGAACGGCTATATTTAAGGTTTGAGACTCCTAAAGACGTTTTTAGGCAATAGCATTTTATGTAGCCGGTTAACACTTTTTGCGATGCGGAACATAGTACTATCGACATTTTTTTGTTGGATTTGTCGATGTCGATGTCGATGAAGGTGCGATGTTGTCTTCTTCTTATTGGTTGTTATCTCCGAGTTAGGTAGATAAACACAACGGTTCTTTTTGGTCAATATCTGGGCAATATCTAGTGATATAACCTTAACAACACTTTGTTTTAGTTCATTTTTTATGCGCATTTGAATGTCTTGGGCAATATCTATTTTTCTAAGGAATCGCGATTTTTTCTTCAAGATTGCATCCTTGAGATAGATATTATTCAAGTTTTGCTCTCGGAACATTGAAGTTTATATCGAAAGTTTCATTGGTTTCTTTTGAAACTTTTAGTCTTTTCTTGAGTCTTGAACCTATCTTGATCTATCTGTGCCTATACATTTTTCGAGATAACATCCGAATAACTAAAAATCGAATCGACTCAACTATCAAGATTATCACGAACATGTCATGTCTTTCGGGGGGTTTTGGGATCTAATCAAAATCAATCTTTATTAAATTCATCTCCAACATTATCTCTTAATAATAGTTAGTAGAATGTAAGAAAACTATGAGAGGGAATAAGTGACTAGAAGAAAAGTATGAAAAAAAATGAGTATGTGAAATAAAAGTATGAGAGATAATGAGATTGAAATATGATTGTATGTGGTTGTATAAAATAGGTGTGAGATTATATTATAGGTAGGGGTGAAAAGCGGATCGAATCTCACGGACGGATAGTGCTTATCTAGTATCCTAAACCATATTTTTTTTCGAATGAGTCGGGATACGAAAAGTTTCTCGATCGGAATATTCGAATATTCTGGATCTGACGGAACGGATATCAGACGAATCGGGCAGATTCGAATAACTATAATTAATCGGATAATATGAAAACTAAAACTATATCATTCCTAACCATCTTGATTTCTAACGTCTAAGAAGACATATATAATATTATACCCAAGCATGAATAAAGCAATCTCGTGTTTCATGTGTGAAAAGAAGAATTTTAAATTTCCTTGAAACCCCAAATATGTGTTACTTTAGAAATCTCATAATTTATTTCCTTGAAACAAGAAAATAGAGAATTTCTTCTCAAAATTAACTTCTTGATAAAAGTCTTTAACCTATCTTGATCTATATAAACGACTATACATTTTGCACCAAGATAACATCCCATGGAATAATCTAAAAAGTACAAGAATCAACTCGATTCAACTATCAAGATTATAAAAAGAACATGTCATGCCTTGGTCTTTTCGAGGGGGTTTTTGGGATCTAATCAAAATCAATCTTTATTAAATTCATCTCCCAACATTATCTCCTTAATAATAGTTAGTAGAATGTAAGAAAACTATGAGAGGGAATAAGTGACTAGAAGAAAAGTATGAGAAAAAAAAATGAGTATGTGAAATAAAAAGTTTTAATAAAATTAATATTAAAAAAAATAAAAGAGATAATGAGATTGAAATATGATTGTATGTGGTTGTATAAAAATAGGTGTGAGGTTATATTATAGGGATGAATGTGTATTTGGATAGAGAATGAGATGTGTCCATCAAAAGTTGGATAAGATGGGGGATGTTCCATCCCTATCCAGATCACAAGGGAACTCATATAGCACAATAATGTAACATCTTTTGTTACACCACCAAAATGAATTGTACATAGACAGTGTAATTAAAGTGGAAACCCTAAGATGATAAAGGTAATTAAGCATACTGCACAAGTGTCATTCATCCAAATAAAGTAATTGAAATGTAACATCATTGTGTAGCAAAAAATCTTATTTAATGTTTGACAGCTATATAGAATAGAAAACACTACACTAGTTTCTCCTCACAACCCTCTATATATATAATTGTAAACATCCCTTATTTTCTCGTCAAATCACATAGTCTTCTCATGACACTTCTAGAGAATAACGTTTTCTTCATAGAAAGAGTCTAACAATCCTTCCATCAATATGTCAAGGCTTAATTCAAGCGCTGAACCATTTGTGCCAAGAATTGATGTACACCGACGAAACGATGCAGCAGATGAAAGTGAGAGGACCCTATTCTTCACCTTCACAAGTGGTTTTCCACTCAAAAGAGAAGAAATACGCGACTATTTTGCTGAGTAAGTTAATTGATATGTATAAAAGTACATACACACAGCGGCGGAACTAGGAATTTCGCCGAGGGAACCCAATTTATAATATACTACAATTAATTATATTTTTTAATTTTTATATATTTCTAAAAATTATTTAAACTAAATATATTTATATTAATTAAGTCAAATACATTTAATATGCATATTAAAATGTAAATTATACATATCTATTTTTCTCTTTCGCTCCCTTTTCCTCACCTGAAGAAAATTAAGAAAATTTACAAGAAAAAAGAAGACATACTTTGAAATTAATCAAAGCCTCTAACCTCAACATTTTAAAAATAAATAATTATAAATATATATAGAAAAATTTAAGTGGGGTTAGGGGGCCCAATAACCCCCTTGCCCCAACATGCCTCCGCCACTGCACACACACTCTATATATATATATATATATATATATATATATATATATATATATATATATATATATATATATATATATATATATATCATTCGATGTTAATTAAAGACATAATCGATGTTAATTATTTTAATTTTTTGTGTATAACAGAGTGTATGGACTAAAGAACGTGCAACGGGTGTATGTGCACGAGCGAGATAATAGAAGTCGAGAATTTGGCAAAATAACATTCTCATCACAACGTATTCCCCGAATGATAATGTTGGATAGAGAAATAGTAAGTGTATGGATAATGGGAAAGCGACTTTGGCTAAAAAACTACATCCCGCGTTCTCAACGAAATTAGCAACCTAATTTGTAAAAAATAATTATTTATGGTTGATATTTTTTTAGATCATACAAACCTCAATATATTGAATCATGCATAATAGTTGGAATTACTAATAAAATCAATTTGCATTGGTCAAACTATTTTTGCAATATTTTAAGTTCATATTGTGTGGGCTATTATACTATTACATTGTTGTAACAACTTAAAAATGAGAAAATTTCTTTAAAAATAATAATTCAAGAACGTTAGTTGTCGATTAAAATTATTGTAATAACTCAAAAATAATAAAAGGAGCATGAGGAACTTGACATAATAATTAACGCTTATCTCTTTATGTGATTATTAATTATAAATTAATTAAAATATCTGCTAAATATGATAAAGAGGTGGATTGACAACCCTAATATCTCAAAATTTATTAACCAGTATAAATAAGAGTAAGTCTTAAGTGAAACTTGTTTATAATATGAAATTTATACCATTACACTTATAAACTAAGATCATAGTACTAAATATTATTGATATTAGTTTATAAGAGTAGTGGTGTCAGTTTATAAGCGCAATGGTATCAATTTCATACGATGATCAAGTTTCGCAGGAGAGTAAGTCTCCGGTGAAACTTGTTCATAGTATAAAATTGTGGCATTACACTTAAAAAGTAATACAACAACATTTATCATCTGATACCACTACACTTATAAATCAAGATCATAGCATTAAATGTTATGAATATTAGTTTATAAGAGTAGTAACATCTATTGATAAATATAATAGTATCAATTTTATGCTATGAACAAGTTTCACAAAAGAGTTGTTAAACAAAAAGTAAGTCTCCAATCAAATCTATTATTGAAATGGATGTATCATTACTACACTCATTCACAACATTAAATATTTAAAAATTCAATTTTTTCTCAGTGAAATTCTCAATGATGGAAAATTATAAGGGATGGAACTAGGTGAAAAATCTAAGTAACTTACACTAATACACATTTGGGCTTGGACAGCTGTGAAAAATGACCTTGGAGAGCGGTTATAACCGCTCTCTAAGTAACAGCTGTCCAAGCTTGGACAGCTGATAAAAAACCGTTGTCCAACAAATCGCACTTGGACAGCGGTTTTCAACCGCATTGCAAGAGGAGTCTTGGACAGCGGTTAATAACCGCTGTCTAACATAATTTTTTTTAATTTCGTTTATTATGTTAGATAGACAGCGGTTATTAACCGCTGTCCAATATCTTTTTTTTTAATTATTAATTTATATTTTAAAAGTCCTATAATAAAACTATAAACCAAAACTTATATATACGTCCAATACCATAAACCATAAACCAAAAATCCTATAATAAAACCATAAACCAAAACTTATACAACATATATATATACCAAAACATCAAATAAATAAACATACACATCATGAAATAAATAAACATACAATCATAAACATACGTCCAATACACCAAAAACATGAAATATATATCATCACAAATATATAATTTAATTACATGCTACCAAAATTTCAAACAACTATCACTCAATATCGTATGAATATAAGAATCGATTGTAAAGGTACCTCGTCCAATCGTTTTTCCATTTCTCCAGTCTTTTCTTAGAGTAAGACTTGATCTCACGTTCATAGACAAACTGCAAACAACGAATCAATCAATATAGTATGAATTTTTATTCAATCAATAATAATTTAAATAAATCGATAAATTGACTTACATTGAGAGGAATGTTCGTTAGAGAAGCGCGGATTATATCTTCAATAAAGCAACACACAAAATGTCCACAATGTTCATTATCTCGTTGCCTCGGAACCTGTTGATTAACAATTATAATCACGTATTACAATTATGATTTCTTTCTATTAATTTGATAATTTACTAAATTAAATTTACCTTAATGTTAATCCAGTTCACTTTATTTAACTTAGATCTTGAACCTTGACTCTGAAGGCGACTCCGATACATCGTCATCACACTATTATTATTATAATTAAAAAATAAAAATAGATTAAATATGCATAATTTTAAAAGTAAAACAAATCATTGTATAGAATATTAAAAATGAACTTACGCTTCCATATATGAAACGAGATCAGGGCGATTTGAATAAACTCCATCCTGAGCTGGGTCCATAAAATACACACTTAATGTATTCATGTGTATGGCGACCAGCACCCAATGGTTCCTATATTATATTGAGAATATTAAAATTAACTGCAAATTTAGCATATATATGTGCAAATATTATAAACATGAATATGATGCTATTATTATAATTTATCACTCACCCCACATTTGTTGGCCAAAAAATGAGATGATCGCTCCCAGTTTGATTCAGCATATGATTAACTAACTCATCCATGGTTTGTACCCTATCACCCAATATGCAAGACACCTGGGGGGAGACGAAGGAATACATTCCACTTGCTCGGACATCTCTGGAGAGATATATCTCACCCAAATATCTTTAACCAACATATATACGCTAATTAATATTTAAAAAGAAAATTAAACTATACAGAAAGTGAATATTGAGAATTAGTAAACACATACCTGAGGTAAAGGGATATGGTGGTTGCACTCAACCACTCGTCATTCAAGACTTCGCGCACATGTTCCTCACTGACGAATTCTTGGAAAGTATTCTGATGAAAGTGAGCAAGCATGTGAACTGTGACGATCTCGAAAGCATTAGACGATACCATCCGGTGCACCCTAGACTGTACATAATCATCGTGATCTAAGTCTCCAGTTATGGGATAACCAAGTCTGAGCGCAGTGGAGTCCCTCATTCTCCCCCTCTGACTATCTACGACACCCCTCGATTTCTCTTTAGCCTTTTGTGGTGATTTCTTCCGAGACATTTGTGGTGTCGGGAGATTCTACAATTAATTTGCAATATTATTTAGAACCACAAATAAGATAATGAACTTTAATAATATATATTTTACCCTCATGGTGCTAGAGACCAAGTTGCTCGGCCATTCGATGAAGAGCCCGACCGCTGTTCCGACTGTGACGGCTTCATCGATTGGTTTTGGCACCGCTGAATCCTCTTGTCCGATTACGGGTACATCGAGTGTGACCCTAACGAAACCAGGAGTGATGGGATGATCATGAATCATTCCATGGGAGCTGTGCAACGTTCCTGTGGCCACCAACCGATCGGGATCCTCCAAATAAAGGTAGCAAAAGGTCGTTGGCTGTTCGAATAAGATATTTAGTTAGAAAATTTTAATACACTAGTCTTTAATTAAAACAAATGTGAGACATGCATATCTGATACTTGAGAGACGTTTTGAAGTTCCTCAATAAAGCCGTCCCTAGGGTTAGCTGAAAACATAGCATTAACGACACTATGTTCACAGCTTGCTCCACTCGACGATATTCTGTGGCTCGTTCTTCTCTCGGACCTCAAACTTTCCACATCTTTAGACAACTTGGCAACCTGTTCCGTTAGTATACCCACCATATTCATGGCTTGAAGACCAGGTGTCATTGCTAACGATGTCTTCGTCACGCCATATCTGACACTCCGTAAGCGGTCGGGATGCTCCTGACGACCTATAGCCCGTCCAAACAGATCATCAGGGCCGATAATGCGGATGTCGTCGGGCGTCATGGTCTGAGATAGACGCTCCTGAATCACAAAAATAAAATATTATTATTTAATTATTTATTTATAAATAATAGTTTGTTATTGAAAGATAAATTAATGGATAGATTACCACTTCTTCGATGATGCGCTGTGCACTGGGATCATGAATATTCCCATCTCGACCCTTTCTGGTAGTCTGAAATAAGTCGAAACGGGTAACAATAGGCTCACTCTCTCCAGCTTTTCTTCTTTCTTCTTTCTACGATAATGATGAACGTGTCCCTTTATTAGATATATTAAAAGTGAATATATAAAAAAAATAAAAAAGTTAGGATTTTGATCTCACCATATTTTCTCTTATTCGTGCATAACCTTTGTTCGATCCACGATATCGCGCCTCCATCGACTTGGCTTGATCGCAATTTTTATTACTTCGATTCTACAGTATAATAGAAATATGATAAACACTGGAAAACTTAGGGCATTAGAAATTGAGGAAATGACATTGATCAATTTTACCTGAAAATCATCCTCCATAGCTCTGCTCACAAACTCCTCCCAGTATGGAGCCACCATAGGGCTATTCTGATACGCCGGAGGCGGACTAGCCGAGTAAAGACCAATTTCCGGATCTCGTGTGTTACTTCTCAACCAAGTCCGAAAATTCTTGGCCATTACTCCAGCTTGCAACAATATTTGCTTCTTCTTTGTGTGGTCAAGACCTCTGAATGTAGTCTATACGCATATAACATAATAATTTAGTAAATTTAAGGGTCATACTACAACTTTCAATAAATATATAATTAACATACCGTAAGTTCGTCCCGTAATCTTTCCTTCAAAGGAGTCAGTTTGGGGCTACGCCAGTCCTTGGCTGGCAGCACGATAGGGATCACGCTCCTGACTGCAGCTCCAATGTAGAAGGACTACGACTCACTCTCTTTTCCTATTGCCTGTCCAAACTCATTGAACGATAACTGCAATAACATAGTATTTAATTAGGTTCAACGATCAATCAATATATTTATCGATTTCAAGTTGTTCAATTGTAATAAAATTACCTGAAGTGTTTTCCCCTTGCTACGAGCTCTCTTAATAGATGACATGGTGACTATACCCAGAGTGTGCTTCTCCCCGGAGCTGCTAGTGGTGGTGGGAGCATCAGTGTCACACTCTCTCAAGTCATCAGGATATTGTCGATCATATGCACCATGATCATATGCGCCATGATCTCCATCAGAATATCCATCATCATCTCCATCATCTCCTGGATATGGCAAACGAGACATGATCCTGTAAAGCAGAAGAAACAACATTTAATAAACAAAAAACAAACAATATTCAAAACTATGCTTAAATCCTCACACAAGCATATTATCAAACATCTTGAGTGCATCAATTGTTCATATCTAAATTAGCATAAAAAAATCAAGCCAAACCACAAATGTGTATTCATCTCTAACAAGTTGTTCATCTCTAACACTAACAACATTAATCCTAATAAATTAACACTAATTTATGTTTAAATCCTCACACAAGCATATTATCAAACACCTTGAGTGCATCAAACACCAATATATATACAACAATATACATACACCAATGCATACAACATGATATATATACACCAATATACATATATACACCAATATACATGATATACATACATACACCAATATACATACACCATACATACAATTAAACAAAGCCACTAACAACAATTAAACAAAGCCACACAATATATATATATATATATAAACAATTAACAATATATAAATCAAGCATCAATTGTTCATCTAACAACAATTAATCCTAACAAATTAGCTAATTAATTAAACCAAACACAATTATATAAACGTTTAATCCTAATATATATATACACACTAACATATATATACATATACACAATATTAATTCAATATATATATATACTAACATATATACATACATATATATATAGAAAAGAAAAATTACCTATGGAAGGAGAAAGCTAGGCGGCGGCGGCGGCGGCGGTAGGGGAGCTTGGCAACAAGGCGATGGCGGCGGCGGTAGGGGAGGACGCGCGGCAGATGGTTCGATTTGGGGGAGAGGGAGGAGGAGGCTAGGGCTTCTGGTTCGCGATTTGGAGCTAATGGGAAGGCGACGGCGGCGGTGGAAGGGGAGAACGCGCGGCGGAGTTCGATTTAGGGTAGAGGAAGGAGGCCGGGCTTCGATATCAGCTGGTTTAATTCACGATTTGGGGAAAATTTCCTTTGGTTCGCGATTTGGGTGTATATATATTAATTATCCGACCTCTTGGACAGCGGTTCCGAACCGCTGTCCAAACTATGCCCTTGGACAGCGGTTCAAAACCGCTGTCTAAAACATTGCACAACGGTTCTAAACCGTTTTCTAAGTGTTGTACTTGGACAGCGGTTTTGAACCGCTGTCTATTTTATTTTTTATTTTTTTTAATTAAAACCGCTCTCCAAGCTGTAGCTTGGAGAGCTGTTTGAAAAAAGGGTTGTCCAAGTGCAGCCGTGCAAGCTTAAATGTGTAGTAGTGAATTACTCACGCATCTCACAAAATATAGTCACATTTTGACTTTTACATGGATCGATAAAATATCATTAATTATGCTTAAAATTTTGAATTTAACCTATTATTTTTTTTGGTATACACTTATTTGTTGAGTCTAAAAATTCAACCTATAAACGTGATTACTCTCAATGATTTTGAAACTGAAAAAAAATAAAAAAAATTCTTTCACACATAATAACGATTCCGTTTAAATGATAAATATTAATGACTAATTCCGATAACATTAAATAATCAGTAATAGAAATATTTTACACACTTATAATAAAGAAATGCCTATAACTTGGGACAAATAAAAAAGGAAAATTAGATTATCTTTGTGGGACGATGGAGTAATTAATTAAGAATCTATCTAAACATTTATGAGTACTAGCTTTTACCTAATGATAATTAATGTTTATATATCTTGTTAAAATGCAATTTCTTACTTATATATCATTTGTGGAATAAAATATTAATTAGAATATCTAGACAAAACTTGTATGAGACGGTCTCCTATATGAGATGAATCCTGTTTACTTATATAATATAATCCTTGAATTTTTTGGGCTCTAATCCAATAATATCTTAAAGGAAGATATGATCTAAATACTTGAGTGAAGCACCGTCTCATGTATGAGTCTGATTCACACAAGATTGTCTAAAGTATTTATATTAAACATGATAAAGAATTGGGTTGTCTAATATAAAGAGCTCAAAATATATTAACTATAATAAATAACTATATTTTATTTGCTCATTAAGGGGTACATGAGCAAAAAGTCATGAAACAATTTTGTCAATATCTAAAATGGATTTTTAATACTATTTTAAATATTTCTGAAACGTGTTATATATATATTTTTTTTACGAAAGCATGAAACTTATATTATTTGCTCACAGGAGCAGATATTGACGGGAAGTCCGACCATAAAATGTAGAGGATTAACCCAAATATAGGACTCTCATAAAAAATAAAAGGCCCGAGCAAAGGCGTTACCACAATGTTGGCTTTCCACTTAAAAAAATTAATCATAAAATTCAGACAATAAGTTAAAATATGCTTGCTAGCTTCAACGTAATCACCAAAAGCTGATTCCATAATGGTTGGCGGCAAAATATCATCCATCACCACCTTAGCACCACCCTCTGCTATTACCCTTTGAAGTTGCATGTGCCGATACCAAGTGAGTGCTTCAAAAAAACTCATAATTTCAATATAATAATAAAAATAATACTCTATTAAATTCCAATTTTAATCAGATTCTTTTCCATTTAAAAGATCCCAATCTTAACTGTAAATTTCCTTAAATAGAAATACTCACTTTATCACATAAAATAATAATAAATAACTATTTCTATCCCCAACTACCCATCATTTTATCACTTTATCATATAAAATACTAATAAATAACTATTTCTACCCCAATACTTTATAACTTTTTCTTAAACTCCGAGCACACAATAACTTAACGGTTAAGATTGAGACGGAGAGAGTAATAATTAAAACAATTAAAAAAATTGGCAGATACCATGAGGTTTGACATAAAGTGCAGAGATTGTTGAAAATAATATTTAATCGAATAGAATAGGGTCAAGAAAGAAATAGAGGAGAATAAATCGTCTCGTGACAAACATCCATGTTCCCATCTGAAACTCATCTCTAATAAATGTATATCGAGATAAATTAAATAAATGAATTGATTTTTATCCTCTCTATAAGTTCGAACTTTTAAATGAGACAGAATTCTTTCATGGTATCAGAGCTTAGGCTCGCCCAAATTCTGGGTTCGATTCCGTGAAAGCACTCCACCCATTTAAAGTGTCAACTTCGTTGGGTCTCCTCCCCATATGCGAGAGACAATAATTAACCCACGAGTGAGGGGAGTGTTGAAGAAAAATTAAATAAATGAATTGATTCTCACTTTCTACAAGATCGGACTTTTAGATGAGATTAAATTCTTTCAATGCAGCATCAACATTTATTTTGTGAAAATCCATCGACGGAGTCTGCAACTTTTGGTGTTGTGTTTGAAACCATTCTAAATAAGACATAGCTGCTGCATACCCAGTTTCCGCCGGTGTCTACAACTTTTGTTCCACAATTTCTCAATTCTTCCTTCCAATACAAATAACTCAACATTTTATTAACTACAATAATAATTATATTTTTATTTGCTCATTAAGCGGTACACGAACAAAATGTCGTGAAATAATTTTGTCAATGTCTAAACTGGACTCTTAACAATATTTAAAATATTTATGAAACGTGTTATATTTTAACAATCAATTCTTTTACATAAGGTGTAAAGTTAAAGTTGAGTTTTCATTCATATTATTTCGTTAATAAATACTCCCTCCGTCCCGGGATAATGTGCACCACTATATCCGGGCACAGAAACTAAGAAAGCTTGTTTTATTGGTATTATTTAAATAAATTATAATGATATTGTGAGTGTGTAAGTTTTGAGTGTTTTGTCATTTTAGGAAATGTGCACGTTATTGTGGGACGGACCAAAAAATAAATTGTGCACGTTATTGCGGGACGGAATTAATTAATTATGATTTTTTTTATATCGATCTTTAGGTGTTGAAATCAAGTGGCTTCAACAAGTGTTCACTCGGTTTTTCAATTTGCATTTTTCCTACGTTTTCCTCGTTTTTGCACAGTCAAACTCAATCTTGCAATTATTTTAGGATAGTATCTTCTAACTTTCTAAAATGTTTTTAATATATATTATAGTGACCCCAAATTTTAAGAAATATAAACTTAATAAAATACTTTTTTTTTATTGAAGTAATCTGACATTACTAATTTTAAAATACTTGCCCTAATCTTTTAAAAATCATATCAAACAAGATAATTAGTCAAACATTTCAAGGAGAAAGTGGTCGTTACCAAAATTCATGAATAATTTAAACAAGTAATAGTGGAAAAGAAAGTGTTTCATAAGGTCTATAAAGTCTGTCGGTAAAGATCTACATACATAATCTGGACATCCAGAATTAATTTCAGGAATAAATTAATATTAATTTAATTATATAATTACATATATACCCTTAATTAGCTTTATCTCCATGTAGTTAATAGCGTCAGATTTTCTTCTTTCTAGGATGGGCTTCCCAACTTCCAAAACAACATCATTAATATTTTTTGAAGATGACAACATCTCATTAATTAATATTAGTATTTCAAGATCATAAAATTGATTTACTTAAATAATAAATTAAATGTAAAAAATATTCTACATGAATTATTATATTCTTTTTTTTTACAAATATAAAAAATAAATATATAAGCATTGTATGTATGTCGTATATATATAAAAAATTTAGCACATCTCTTATAAAATTAGATGTATATCCCTTATCTATTAAAGGTGAATAACTATGAATTCATATGATGACTTTAAATCAAAATTTTAAATTTCTATGAAAAGTTATTTATGATATTATTATTAATTGTTTAATTTTTTAATCAAAATCATTCATTATTTAATTATAATAATTCTCATCCATTTTTCCATATCAACTAATTGGTAATCACTCACAACTCATATAAATTCTCTATTTTAAAATTCTGCAATTATACGAAGAAGTATTTATGGTATAGCATTTCATCTTTATAAATTTACTAGCACGTAACCCAGCGTACTACGCGGGATTTAAAATAATTTTTTTTATTAATTTTAACTAAAATATTTTAAATATTTAATTAATTTAAGGTATAATTTTTAGCGACGGTTTTAACTGTCGCTAAGAACTTTAGCGACAGTTATAGCGATGATTAAAAAACCATCGTAGAATCGAGTGATGCTAAGTTTAGCGACGACCAATATGTATTGAACTCAAGTAATAGCTTTCATTTAAACAATTAATATTTTTCATTTAAACAAGTACTAATTTTTATTGAACTCAAGTAATACGTTTCATTTAAACAAGTAATATTTTTTATTGAACTCAAGTAATAGCTTTCATTTAAACAAGTAATACTTTTCATTGAACTCAAGTAATACATTTCATTTAAACAAATACTATTTTTCATTTAAACAAGTACTACTTTTTATTGAACTCAAGTAATACCTTTCATTTAAACAAGTAATACTTTTTATTGAACTCAAGTAATACCTTTCAACAAGTAATACTTTTCATTTAAACAAGTACTACTTTTTATTGAACTCAAGCAATACCTTTCATTTAAACAAGTAATACTTTTTATTAAACTCAAGTAATACCTTTCATTTAAATAAGTAATACTTTTCATTGAACTCACGTAATACCTTTCATTTAAACATATACTACTTTTCATTTAAACAAGTAATACTTTTCATTTAAACAAGTACTAATTTTTATTGAACTCAAGTAATACCTTTCATTTAAAAAAATACTACTTTTCGTTTACACAAGTAATACTTTTCATTGAACTCAAGTAATACCTTTCATTTGAATAAATACTACTTTTCATTTAAACAAGTAATACTTTTCATTTAAACAAGCACTACTTTTTATTGAACTCAAGTAATACCTTTAATTTAAACAAATACTACTTTTCATTTAAACAAGTACTACTTTTCATTGAACTCAAATAATACCTTTCATTTAAACAAATACTCATTTAAAATTTAAACAAGTAATACTTTTCATTGAACTCAAGTAATACATTTCATTTAAACAAGTAATACTTTCATTTAAACAAGTACTATTTTTTATTGAACTCAAGTAATACCTTTCATTTAAACAAGTAATACTTTTTATTGAACTCAAGTACTACTTTTCATTGAACTCAAATAATACCTTTCATTTAAACAAATACTCATTTTCATTTAAACAAGTAGAATACTTTTCATTGAATTCAAGTAATACATTTCATTTAAACAAGTAATACATTTCATTTAAACAAGTAATACTTTTCATTTAAACAAGTAATACTTATCATTTAAACAAGTACTACTTTTTATTGAACTCAAGTAATACCTTTCAGTTAAACAAGTAATACTTTTTATTGAACTCAAGTACTACTTTTTATTGAACTCAAATAATACCTTTCATTTAAACAAATACTCATTTTCATTTAAACAAGTAATACTTTTCATTGAACTCAAGTAATACATTTCATTTAAACAAGTAATACTTTTCATTTAAACAAGTAATACTTTTCATTTAAATAAGTACTACTTTTTATTGAACTCAAGTAATACCTTTCATTTAAACAAGTAATACTTTTTATTGAACTCAAGTAATACCTTTCATTTAAACAAATACTACTTTTCATTTAAACAAGTAATACTTTTCATTTAAACAAGTATTACTTTTTATTGAACTCAAGTAATACCTTTCATTTAAACAAATACTACTTTTCATTTAATAATACTTTTCATTGAACTCAAGTAATACCTTTCATTTAAATAAATACTACTTTTCATTTAAACAAGTAATACTTTTCATTTAAACAAGTACTACTTTTTATTGAACTCAAGTAATACCTTTCATTTAAACAAGTACTACTTTTCATTTAAACAAGTACTGCTTTTCATTGAACTCAAGTAATACCTTTCATTTAAACAAATACTCATTTTCATTTAAACAAGTAATACTTTTCATTGAACTCAAGTAATATCTTTCATTTAAACAAGTAATACTTTTCATTTAAACAAGTAATACTTTTCATTTAAAAAAGTACTACTTTTTATTGAACTCAAGTAATACATTTCATGGAACTCAAGTAATACCTTTCATTTAAACAAATACTACTTTTCATTTAAACAAGTAATACTTTTCATTTAAATAAGTACTACTTTTATTCAACTCAAGTAATACATTTCATTTAAACAAATACTAATTTTCATTGAACTCAAGTAATACCTTTCATTTAAACAAATACTACTTTTTGTTTAAATAAGTAATACTTTTCATTTAAACAAGTAATACTTTTCATTTAAATAAGTACTACTTTTTATTCAACTCAAGTAATACATTTCATTTAAACAAATACTACTTTTCATTGAACTCAAGTAATACCTTTCATTTAAACAAATACTACTTTTTATTTAAATAAGTAATACTTTTCAATTAAACAAGTAATACTTTTCATTTAAACAAGTAATACTAGTTACGTGGAAACGTGCAATTTAATTCCCATATTAATAGTTGCACGATTCAATGTAAATCAGTTGCATATTTCAATGCAACAAGTTGCATAGTTCTAAAATATATTATGGAATGCATGGTACACCTAGTTCATACCGGACTTAGACATATTATAATTAGATGAAAAAATAATAGTGATACTATGTTGTAAGTCTTGATTCACTAATCAAATTACTGAACTGTAAATCATATGTATGATTATCTAAATAACACGTAGAATAACATTTATGTAACAAAAAAAAAATACATAGAGTAATATTGTAATATACTTATAATATATATATATATATATAATCCAAAATTTTAATAAGATATATACCAAATATTTATAAGATATAATAATTTACAACATATATTCCTAATATTTATAAGATATATACCTAATATTTACAATATAAATTATAAAAAAAATCAAAATATTTCATGCCTTTGTATATATAAAATAAATTAATACAATATTTATTTAATATTCCTAATGTATATTCTTTTTCGTTATTTTGGAAAAAAAAGGGCCAACATTTATCAGTTCATTATCCTCTAATCAAGTAATTGTAGAATTCCACACTCACATTTTAGATAAATTTGAAAAATATTAGGAGTTTTTATTTTTCTTAATTGACAAAATATCAAAATTAGTGGTGTATCTTCAATGTATATTAATATTGACTTTATATCAAAAGGAGTATAAGAATCTATATTTAATATATTTGTTGTTCTTTTATAAAAATGGGAGAATATATGTGGAACTTTAAAACTTCAGTCATGCCTTGAAAATAGGGAGAGAGAGAGAAAATAAAATAAAAATGCATCGTGTGATGCATCTATCGTTATTATCCTTCTCTTTTTAAATTAAGGGTATTTTAGACATTTAAAATAACACAATATGTTAATATTACAAAACTACCAAATTTTGGATGTCCAGAATATGAATGTTTAGCGTCACCCAAAGTCTGCCTTGCAGTAAACCACGATAACTTATAACGAGGCAAATGAAAGTCCAATCATATTACATAATTAAATAGGGTTGCACTTCGAGACCAAGGAATCACATCATTCTTCATCCTCCTTTGCATCCCCATCTTAAAAGGGAAGGGGTAAGTGTTTGAAAAACACTCTATGAGTTGACTCAGATGCCCTTTAATATATATCATACAAAATATTGCAATTAAAGTTATTGACAATTTGAAACTCATCAATGCCAAATCATAACAATAAGGTCACGTATTAGCAACTCACGTTAACATCATCAATTACGTAAACAAATCATGCAACATGGTCAACATTATATTTTAAGTTTATATATAGTGTGTACTTGGTATAATATGCATACAAAAGTATATCATTCTTGTCAGGCCAAACGTTACCCTGCTCGAGCATCGTTTCAATCAAACGAGGTACACTCTTACCCATAATCTTATCTTAGCTATTATGGTACTACCTTTATAACATTCATCTTTTATGGTCTCAACCGTAGAACATGATTGCACCTTTGAAACATCGGCAATCGCATAAACAAATTGTATAACATGCTATATATATAATATATTATGTTCATATGTAGTGCATGCTTAATTAATATATTAAGATACCCATAAAAACACATCGTCTTGTTGGGGAACGTCTCGTACCGCTCAAGCATTTTGTTCAAGAGCTTCCCAAAAGTGATCATTTGATCAAATGAGGTACACATTTGATCAAATGAGCTTCCCAAAAGTGATCATTTGATCATTTCCTAGTTCCAAATCCTCTCCTGCTTTCTCAAGTCCTATAACAAGAAATTCTACCACCTAGTTCTCAGTATGAATAAACATTGTTGATGCTGGTGTGGGTGTCACAGTCACAGAAGACGATTTTGCAGACATCTGGGCTTCTGAGCTTCTCGTGGAGTTCAACAAATGACACAGGAGATGAGTGCATTGGCGACTTCTTTGTATGACTCGTCCAAACCATTGAGAGAGTTTTGACGCCCAAGAGAGAGAGTTTATCAACAACGCTTTTGATTTCATGCATATATATATTCATTAATCGAACGATTAACTTTTACCGGGCCACGAATACGATTCGAATACGTCCTCTTGTTGGTTTACCATAAATATCAATTGATCTTGTCGAAGCCAATGATGGCGTTCAGATTGGGCTGTGTTAGAGGCAGCTAGGACAGGGGCGTGAGCCATCGATGTAACCAAGTAAATCGTGTCCCATCAATAGGGTTCGGAATTGAAATCGCCAAGCACTGTAGTTTTTTGACGTCAATTTCAGAGGTAATTGTGTCCTAGTATTAAAAACGACGAAGCCGGGAAGAGTGGTGGTGGAAGGATTCGCCATGGTGGTGGCTGAATTGGAGCGTGTGCAGCGGAAAATTAGGCTAATTGATTTAGGAATTATGCGTGAAAAAACAAGAGGCAATATATGTGTTCTGCAAATATATATGGGGATATTATGCGGATGGTATGATTGGCCAAGCAATCAGGGATTTTGATATTTTTGTGATCATAAGGATCGAAAAAAGGCGTTAGCCAAATTTGGCTCTGATACCATATAAGGAATATTGGAAGGATATTTATTTACATTTAATCACAAGAATAAATACAATTACATGGGACCAAGGAGTTCACATATACTCGATGTGGGATGGAATACTAATACAGAAGAAAGTATATACAACATATATATCTTAATATAAACAAATAAGATATTAAAATCTTCCTTGTAATAAAGTCGTGTAAATGAAAAAGAATGGACTTTATCTTTTTATTGAAGTAAGTAATGACTTATGTCTTGAGCTTTCTATCATCACATGAAGAATGCATATCAATGACACGACTATTTTTTGTCTTGATAACTTTTTAAATCTCCACATGAAGGGTTGATTCATGGGTTGTAATCAACAAGTTCAATTACAAGATACTCTCTAAACATAACATGAACCTTTTCTAACTTGTGAGATTGATTTATTATTAAGCTTCTATTTTCTTCAAAGACTCCATATTAAAATGTCCAATACACTAAATTAGTGTCTTCATTTATGTTGATGTTGGAAGTTTGTTGTACATTTTGTTGGACAACATTTGTGACAACATCTGAATTAGTAAAAAATGAATGCAAATGTTTGGATAAGATTAAATTTCACTTTTGATCTCACATAACACGTTACCTTACGATTTTGGTCCCAAATCCATTTTTTTTACACTTTTGGTCCCAACGTCTAAAAAATCCTCCAATTTTAGATAGAAATCTGCACGTCCTCTCAAGCGCCCGTCAGTCAACATTTTTTAATTAAAAAAAGAGAAAAAATTAATTAAAAAAAACACAATTTTCGTGCTCCCCCACCCCACCTCATTTGCCCTAATTTCACAAAAAAATTCCCCCAATCTCCTAGAATAAATGACCCGTGGGCTTTTTTTTCTTATGGCATAAGTTAGGGTTAGGGTTTGAGTCTATTTAAATAAGGTTTCTCTAGAATTATTATTATCTTGAATCATAGTGTTGAGCAGTTGTTTGGCTTGTGGCAGAGATTTTCTCTGTGGCGGGAGTTTATTTCTCTGTGGCCTCTTTTGAGGATTCTCTTCTATCAGTATATTTCAATTTATATTCGTATTAAATTTCAATCATTTGTCACCCTTATTCTCTGCTCTATATCAATTGGTACAACCTGCCAGATCTCTTTCTCCATGACTACCACCTGATCAATGTCTGAGAAAGAGCGTTTGGACTATGTAGAGAAAAGGTTGGACGAATTCCAGTTGGCCCTTACGAATTAATCTGCCGCACTGCTTCAACACTCCAAAAAAATTGACAAGTTCACGGCGGAAATTCTGGTCCGCTTGGACGAGGTGGTTATTCTGGTTCCAAGCCGGAATCGCAGCGGGCTGGAGATTCCTTCATGGTCAACGTCCATGCCCTACACACATCCTTCACTGATCTCTCAACGGCATCGTCCCTGCCCGGGGATGCTGCCGGCCCTATGCCACCTCTACTAGCTTGGTACATAGCGGTAAAGAGTCGTGAATTACCTCTTTTCGATGGTTCTGGCCCCATTGATGGGCTTGCGCTGGCCGAACAGTATTTCTTGGTCCAAAAGACAGTCGCAAGGGACCGGGTCCAACTCGCCCTGATCGCCATGTCCGGGCGGGCCATGTTTTGGGCCCAGTGGGCTCTCCGTTGTTCCTCCTCTATCATGTGGGAACAATTAACGAGAGAGTTTGTGATGCATGCAACTAGGCAACGGGACTGGAATATTATTTGGCTCTTTTTGATGAAAGGGTCGTGCAACTACCTAGTTTATTGCAGGATTAATATTTGGGTATGTTCTTGGGGGGTCTCAAGCCTTCAATTCGGGATCATATTTCCGAGCCTAAAGCTACTGATGTCCATACAGAAATCAGGGTTGCCAAGCGCATTAACCGGTCGTCGGGTTCACCTTACTCTTCACAGTAGTTGCCTACAGGAACTCAATTCACTCACGACCCAAGAAAATCAGAGTTTCCTACGATGGAGTAGTACGTGGTGGTTGATGTCGGTTTCAACCTTAGTCTCTTGTTCCAGCCTTGAGGACAAGGTTGTTCGGACAGGGGAAGTATTGATACGTCTCCTTAATTATCTATTATTAGTATTATTGGGCTTTTAATTTAAGTTAGAGTTTTTTTAATTAAAGTCTAGAATAAATGGCCCGTAGGCTTTCTTTCTTGGAGCATAAGTTATGGTTAGGGTTTGAGTCTATTTAAATAAGGTTTCTCTAGAATTATTATTTTCTTGGATCATAGTATTGAGCAGCCGTTTAGCTTGTGGCAGAGATTTTTTCTGTGGCGAGGATTTATTTCCTTGTGGCCTCTTTTGAAGATTCTCTTTTATCAATATATTTCAATTTCTATTCGTATTAAATTTTTGTCATTTGTTACCCTTATCCTCTGCTCTATCACAATGGGATTGTGATGTAGTGGAGTTATTTAGACTGTGGATTGTATTAGGCTATGTATTATGGTTGCACTGTGTTCTGTTTTCTTGAACTATGGATTTTATGTCAGTTTGTGTCTATTTTAATTCACTGTGCTTAATAATAATATTATACTTATTCATATTGTAAATAACATAGAAACGGGTCGTGCTAAAATACAATAGGAGATACTAGGTGCCCAAATACATAAGTTGAAACTTTTATAAAATAGTAGGATTCTGAAATGCATAGGTTCAACCCCTGCCCAGATACATATATTCAACTCATCCACTTGAAGATAGTAGGTGCACAATAAAGGATGATTATAATGAAAAGAATGACTTTTGGTTGATTCACTTATGAGAGTCACGCATGCACATTAGCTGCTTCTTCAATTCTTTAGTCATTTCAATAATATTTCTTTCCCTATGAGTTGCGTCTTTTAGCTTCTGAGTCAGGTCCAAGTTTTCAGCAATAAGGTTGTCAATTCTTCTCATCATTCCAGGGAATATGCCTTGCCCTGCCACTTCATGTTCATCTGTCCAAACAAAGAAATTGCAGCCGCCACACATGGAGGTCAACACAGATATGGAACAAACTACCTTTACTTCTTGGCCTTTGAGACACATATGTGACAACAAGTTTGCCACAATAGCACACAAGATGAAGTTGACATTTTTGTGATGAGGAGGATGATGATGCTTCATTGTTCATGCTCATATTTGATATGTTATATTGCTATGAATGAGTTAGGGTTTGGAAGCATATATATAGGTGAATATAGCGCCAAAAAGGTGCCAAGAAGTTACCTATTTCCCTCCAGAAAAAAAAAAAAAAAAATCGAAAAATAGAGTATTAAATCGTTTGGGACCAAAACTGCAATGTTTTTTCCCTCTAAAAATCAACCAACGCGCCCCTGTTGACTTTTAAAGCTGTGGGAGCAAAACTGCAATGGACACTAACGTAAAATGTGACGGCGGGATCAATAGTGTAAAAAAAAATGGATTTGGGACCAAAGTGGCGGATTTTGGGACCAAAATCGTGAGTACCGACGTACAATGTCCTGTGGGACCAAAAGTGAATTTACTCATTTAAATAACAACAGTAAATGTGATATGTGGAGCCAGTGGTTCAAAATCATAGAGAGCACACGATATGGAACTGATAACACATTCTTTGAAATAAAGTCAGGTGTGAAATTTAATTGTACAGAATTTCGTCAGTAGCGTTTGTTAAGCACTTGTGACATGATATGATGATTAACAACAAGATACCAAGAGACTTAGGGCATGTTTGGTTGCACAGACCAACTATCGGTGCGATATCGACGCATTAAATATCGGGCATAGATTAGCTCAGGTAAGATAAGTTCACAGTTGTTTGGTTTGCACAACACTGCCCCAAATTAAAGTGCGACTCCCAGAATGCAAAAGTACTATTCACTGGGTAAATTACCAGTTTATCCTCATTAACTAAAAACCTTTGTTGCCTCAGCTCTCATTCAGAACAATTTGAAGACCATTTTGTACCACGAACCAAACAAACGGCCGCCGCTGCTCCGCCATGGCCCGGGTGGCTTCAACCTCTAGCACCGTCTCGTTCACCAATTCTGCTCCTCATCTTTTCAGTCTCAGAAGCAGTTGCCGTGTATTGTGAACTTTTCCCCCAATTTTTCGAAGAAAACACCCCCAACATCGCAGGATTTTCTGCCAAAACAATCCCGATTCAGTCGACACATCTGTAACATAGGTACAGCTAATTGTGCTACGCATTTACTGGGTAAATTACCAATTAGATCCAAAGGGACACCAAACTAGTGTGAAAAAATTGAACATTACCAGATTAGGGTTTTCTGTTCTTGCGATTCCTTGTTCTTCCCCAATGACAATGTCAGTCACCCGTTCGAATTCGAGTGGAGAGATAGAGACGAGATCTGAAAAATAAGGAAGGTTTCACTTTATATATGCAAGGGGCTTTATTGGAATTTCACTTTAATTCCCGTGTTACTGTTCAAGTGAGATTTTGAAACATACCGAAATTGGTGAGATTATTCGGCTGAAGCGGAACAGTATTTAGGCACGGGCTTGGACCAAATCTTGGGCCTTCGAGATTTTATAACATATCTATCAAACACTATGTTAGCCCACGATTATGGGCCGATTAGCCCCTAATCTAGGCCATCAAACGGGCCCTTACTGAATATTATTCTTCGAAGTAAGCAAGAATTGAGTGAAAAATAAGTGTTACTTCACAAAAAGGCGCTCATTTACTGATTTAACAGAGGCTTAATTTCTAGTTGGTCATTTATATTTTATAATGTTTTTCTTTTGGACATTATCGATTCATTTTTATGCTATACATTCTTCACTCACTCAAAATTTAACAAATTTCATGTGGATGTGAGTCAATTAAATTAATAGTCATTGTCCTTAAACCTTTAATGGGAAACGAAGTCAGCACCAATGTGCATGCATACTATTTTTATTTTTTTTTGACAACATGTTCATGCCTACTATTAGAGTAGCATAATAAGGATTTCGGGATGGCAATGAGCGGGCCGGATACTACAAGATCCAAACTCGTCCCACACTATATACGGGATGGGTCTGGCCAAACCGTTGTGGGTAGCAGGGTTCTAGACTAAATTGTTATTGCCGCAATAATAAAATATAATATATTTTTTAATATTTCAAATAAAATTAAAATTAAATTGAAAAAATAAATATATAATATTTAAAATATATTTATCATTTTATTTTTTACTCAAAATATATTTATACGAATTGAAATTTATAGTTTATATGCTATGATGCACAGATTCTTTTTAAAATATAATAATCAAGATTTGATTCGCACTCAACATTCTTAAAAAGAGGTGCGATTTCAAATCACAGATCCGGATGCCACTGGCGAATCGATAAATTATAAAATAAAATAAATTAACGGACACACGAATCCGATACACGAATCCATGCTAAATGATTAAATATGATCATGTTATTAAGCATTAGATGTGTTATTTAATTGAACTTTATTATGTAATGCAACTTAAATTGACAATATGACACTCATTTTAGATTGAATTCATCATTATGACTTATATATTGAGCTGATGGTATTTAAATTCTTGTTTTGTTACTTCATTAGATTAAATTATTGAATATTGTTAAGTTTTGGGGGAGATAAAAATTTGAATTGCATACATTTTATTTTACGAATTTTAGATTTATATATATTTTTAGGTGTTATATATAATAAATTATAAATAAATAGGCGATATCTTTCTTTTAATCGCACTATAAATTTTTTAAAAAATATGTATCCTCAGATTCATATCGTATCACACCCGCACCCGCACTCGCGTACCCACATCCGTGCAACATAGTTTAAATGTCATATTATATTTTATCAATATATATTAGTTTAACTACTTATGAAATTAAATTATTCATATTTATGATATACATACTAATAAATCATAATCAAATTATATATATATATATATATATATATATATATTATGTATATTAAAATTTTAATATATAAACGACTCAGAACGGGGCGGGTCAGGACAAAAGTGATACCCAAGCCCGCCCCTCCCCGATGCAGGTCACGGGGCGGGGCAACCGAAAATGTGCGGGTTCAGGGTGGGCCAGGTCAAGCCAAATTGCCATCCCTAGAATTTCCTCATGCTTAGTCAGGAGGAGAGAGGGATGTCATACTGCAAATATTTATAATCACTAACAAGTCAAAACATTGATGAAAGTTTTGCGTACGCTGAACATTCAAGACCTCAAGGAAAATAGTTCAATCACAACGCCTAATTCTTCCATTGCACCATCAGTCTCTTCCACCAGCTCTTTCAGTTGTGTGTTCTTTAAGCAACACCCCTGCAGATACAAAGATAACAATAGAAATTAAAATTAATCTAAAGCAAGCAAAATGAACTTAAGTAGACCACAGTAACAATGTTTGGTCAGGCAATTCTCTTCAATTGCTAATTTTGCTAACTTAAAAGGGTGTGGCCTCTTTTAATCCATCCAGTAAGAAACGAAGAAAAAAAAAAGGAAAAGACACATGATTTATAAGACCTAATCAAGTTAAGATGTAGATGGCATTTTATCACTTAATCCAAGTGAAGCGCATAGGTTCTTAAGTTGCAAAATGATGAAACATATCTGGTTGACTGTAGCCACCCTCTAGTTGCTCGACAGAGGAGATTGTTCGCCATCCATTAATTATAGGACATTCAAATTCACAAATAATTTCTTCATTATTTGTGTTCATTCTATGTCCCTTCTTCATTTCAAAGGTGAGAGGAAGTTATATCCACCAGAGTCTGAATCTTGACTCCAAACAAATCCCCAAAGAGGGAGAGGACTTTTAACAACTCAGTCACCTTAATTTAGACGATTTTGAAATCCAACTCAAAAACAGATTCCCATGTCTTATAAATAGCTGGAATAAGAATAAAAATCATTCAAATTTTAGTTTGTTTTCCACAAGAACTATAATATTCTAAACCATTTATTACAATATTCACAAACAGAGGAAAGGTAACGGCAAAAGGATAACTTCGTATACATACAACTCTTGGCATGAATGATCAACAACTCCAAGATGTTCTCAAACTTGACTCCACAAATAATCAGAACCTAAAGAAATCATTTTTACTAGCAAATCAACTCGATTTCAATCCCACAAAACACAAAACATCTCAATTTCCTTCTTCAATACCTCAGTAAGCAAGCTAATTCACCATTCATATAAACAATGCTCTCAATTTTAACAATGATGATGATAGATAACAGCACTTATTTTCCAAACAATTTAACTCTTCCAGTCACTGTAGTGACATCCTCTGACTTTTTTTTTTTCAATTGTTAAACTGAACCATTTGTTACAAAAAATAAAAAATCCCATTCAAGTAATTAATTACCTGCAATTTGTAAACAAATACAGCGAATAACCAAACCCTAACTCAAATTCTCCCCAATATTGCACAAATATCAATCTATATAATCCATTTACATTAAACACGAACAATAATAAAATTGCATTACCTGACTTTATGAAGAAGAATCGTTTTGAGCTTTTCGGGCAAGATCCTGCGACCGAATCTTCCGCTCCAAATTCTTCTTAGCCAAAACGCGCTTCTCAGAATTTTTGAGGTGGCGGAGCTGTTGATACTTTATCATTCGTTCGATCCCGCTGCTTTGCATCTTCCTCTGCATTAAAGCCAGGGCCTGATCTAAATTGTTGTTAACAACCTTGACTCGGATGCCCCGCCATTGTTGGAGCTGTGAACTCAGTGAGTCGAGAGCCCAGAAGGCGGCCCCTCGCTTCGCCACAGCTTGAATTATCATCTCTATGGTTTTGGGGTTTGTAGCTTAATTTGCGATTGCAATTTGCAATTAGAATTAGGTTGCGAATGGGTGGTCTTTTGTTTTGGGGACGAATTGTATAGATAAACAAGAAATGTTTATTTTATAGTCATGCCAGAATTATACGCATTAAGTACTGGTTTACTTATTTTATTTGTGCGTCAATTTTATTGGCGGCAACGATAAACACCCATACGAAAAACGATATTAAAATTGTGGGTTAGTGTTTAGTGGTTTAGTGTGGGTTTCATGTCAAGATTTTTAGTCGTTTACAAACTACTACAAAAACAGTAAACGCAAGAACTATTCCATTCTCGTAAGTCTTTATTACGTTCTCATATTAACAACACTTTTTTTGTGTAAATAAGTCACATTTTTCAAAGATAACAAGTTGCAGACGCTTCTAAAATCTTATTTATGAATAAGACTTCAATGCAAGACCGGTGCATACAAGACCCAGTCTTAGTCTTATTGTGTTCAGGTCGTTATCGCGGTAAAACACGATAAGAACCTACGAAATTTTAATGTCGTGTTCGTGTCAACCCGATAAATTTAGAAAAGAAAAATTTTGATTGTATGTATGACTTCATATTTTGTAATTTTATTAGATAATTTGTATTTTTATCGCGGTCATATAAATTATCCTATTACGATATAAGGTCAAATATTTAACACGATATTGATAAGTATCTCGTACTTATTAATGATTACCTAACATGAAACACGATATCATCGATTTGTCACCCCAATTTTACTCTCTCCGCCTCCCGTATTAAAATTTGAGTGATTTCTCGATGAAATATTGCAATGTAAATTATATGTACAATATCAATTATATTAGGTAAGGATATCAAAGTATCGCCGAGGAATCAATGTGTACTTTTAATGACATTTGACAAAATTCACTTAAAGAAAATCTTAAAAGCATAACATAAATCGCATGATGGAGAAAAGGCACATGAACTGAATTTAAGATGATCTTAACACTATATAAATAAAAATACTTCATCCGTCCTAAATTAGATTGCAAGTTTTTTAATTGAAATTTTATTTTATTTTACTATTTCTAAAATAAAAATAAAATAATTTTACACACTTAAAAATACCATTTATAAATATCTCTTATTTACCGTACATGTCACTATATTTTTAAAAAATACCCTTACACATAAAAAACACTTTTCACGAAAGTAGAAACAAAGATATACCCCTCCATCAAGTCAATTTTACACCATTTAATATTAATATTAACACTTTTATTAAAACGTGACATTTTGCAAATGTGCAATCTAAAGAATGAGGATGAAGTATTACTTTTGTTTAATTTTTAATAATTATTTGTAAAATCACTTATATATCCATATTAACATTTTACTATTTAAATAAAATATTTTTAGAAAAATGTAATTTTATTTAAAAAAAATATAAGGACATTTTAGTAATTATATATATATATATATATATATATTTAAAAATTTAATAATTTGTTCATGGCGGTTTATATCGCCTGTGGCTTAAATCGGATGACGTGTCAATATTTATTAGTTTTTGACGCCACGGCGGGGCTTAACATCCACCCTCGTAGAAAAGCCCTGTTATATTATATTACAAATTGGTTTATGACGCTCAACTCAATCATGTTTTTAAAAGAAATTATATATGCTTCAAATACTAAAGTGAAATTTTATTTCATATATAGACCCCTCACACATGATTCCCCCATAAGACTTTTTCTTTTTTTTTTTAGTTCATATAAGAAAATATTACGAGAGGCATAATTTTCAATCGACTTACTCTATAATTTTTCGGATCGGGCCGCACATAAATATTCATATATACAAATAGGCAACAAGAAGAAAAAAAAATGAATATGCAATCAAGGTATGTAGTACATGGGGTTGGGAAGCTTGAATGAACGAGTAGACATACAAGGACCTAAAAGATCAGTCCATTGATCTTAATTACTCTAGTAGTCGATAGCCCTCTTCAATCAATTCATTCCTCTTATCCGATTTGTACTTTTGGTTTTTGTTTTTGCATGATCCTCCGCAGAGACGCATGTATATATGACAACATAAGAATATGACAATAAAAAGGGATGGATTTGCCCCCATAATAAAACACAGATAAACTAAAGACAATCAACACCTCCTCTCCCAAAAGTATTAAAATGTCAAACCCAAATTATATTATGTCTCACGTGAGAGACCGCCTCATTCAAAATTCTATGTTAATACACACTCTTATTATGACCTGACCATTACAATATTTATACCATTTCGTCACTGATATAATTTTATTAACTTCAACAAGAATTTCTTTTGAGGTAAAATATATATTGATCATATACCGTGCACACTTTGCTCTATAAGAATATATACATTAATCACAAAATGAATTTAGAAGGCTGTTTAATTTTAATACATTGATCATAGTTTGTGTTTCCATTTCCATTTTCTTTATGTATATTCCACTAAAATCATGTGCATGTGAGCATTGTCATATATTTGTAAGGAAAATTCTTACCTACGTGCACTAGTATTACTTTTTTTTCACTAAAAATATATATTAACCTTATTTTAAATTGAGCAGTTTTTTCTTATTTTTTATTGAATAATATTACTTGATCATTAGGACATCTTCAACAACATACTCTATTTTGGAATACTTTGTCCTCCAATTTAGAGTATGTAGTAATCTATATCAAAAATCTTCTCCAACAATAACACTCTATATTATTATATTTTCAAAAAATATACATTTACTATTACTTTGATAAAGTTATCAAGTTGGGTTCACGGGTTCATTTTCTCAGCACATTCATTACTATAATAAGCCAAGACATTGTAATTCACATTTCCTGCACATTCAATTTCCAATAATATAATAAAGTCAACACATTAGGTTCACTTTCCAATATATATCTTTATTATTTTTTACAATAAATTGTCTTATCAAGTTTACTTCTCACTTTTTCATGGTTGTGTGTGCATTTTCCTTAATATCATCTCTCAAACACACAATTTCTCATGTTTTTCAATTTCTCACACTTGCCAAAATGAATTCATCTAAACGTGGTGCTTTTTTCACAAATGTGGAGGAAAGCCTCATAGTGGATTGAGAAAGAAAAACAAAAATAAAAGAATCATATAAAATCAAGAATGTCCCTAAAAACATAATATCCTTAATGTTAAAAATAATTAGTTTAATTTTAATGAAAACTTCATGGTGTATACCATTTAATAAAAAATGACCAAATAGCAGAATAAAAAAAAGAAAAGGAGAAAGGAAAATGAAAAGGAAATGGCAATATTGTAATTAAAACCATCATCTAAAATGAGGATGGAGTACTCTAAATATGAAGGATCCTTGTCAATCCTTTATCCTCCATAGCATTTTTAGAGTATTATTGGAGTGGTAAAATACTCTAAATTCAAAGAGGATCGTCTATTTTGGAGGATTGTTGGTGGTTTTCAATGAAGATTATTACTTATTTCTATAGGACAGTATCAGTGTCACCGTGTCACAAATGTTATTCTAAATATAAAAGTATTGTCGTTGAAAAACTGACCTGAGTATGAGCTTTTCCCACACACCAAATCCAGCTTTGGACAAATTCTGAATGGTGATGCTTCGGTGTCTTTCGCTTCTACCAGTTAACAAAATAACCTTGATTCCCAAGTTTAAAACCTCCTCATAAAGCTTCAAACTAGATTTTATAGCTGGTGCCATCCCAGTCTCAACCCATTGATCAAATTTTGTACTATCATAAATCTGCAATCTACATCACCCAAAAAAAAGAAAAGAAAAGCCACAATGTAATAATTTAGTGATTTTTTTCGAATCAGCAAAGGCAAAATTTATTCACAGAAGATTGGGTATAAGAAATACCCACGATACAAATACATGTATACATTAACAACAATCTAAAACCATTTTATAATTAATTAACCAATTAGTAAAAGAAAATCTAGAATTTGATATAAACCACCAAGTCTCATATGCATCCTGTGAAAGGATTTTTAGATATGTGCACTCATTACGCTTTTTAGGTTATATTAGTTCCACAGACATTTCAATCATATATTAGTCCGATGTTTCACCATTTATGTGCCCATTTGCATGGTACAATTTGGTGCACAAGAAACTAATTTATGATAAAATTAAGGGCCGTTGAGAGGAATGAAAATGAGTTAGGGTTTGAGTCTTGTGAGAACAACTTCTATTCCATTCCTCTCAAAGTCATTCCTCTCAAAATTGTGAGGCATGTGGCTTTCATCCACTATTGTTCATTTCATTTCTGGTACCAAACATACATATTTGATTTTTTTTTTTTTCATTACATTTCTTCATTTCAAATCTCAAGAGTGATCGATTTAGTGCATAGTGCACCTAAATACATACAAAACTTAGTCAATCTCAAAAACCAAGCACAATCGACAATTCATTTCCATTTCTTATCTCTCAAACCTCTCAAACACACCCCAAATCTATCAACTATAGTAGAGGCCATTATGATATCAAAAATTAATAACGATCAAGCTTCTATACAAATTCTCAACATAAACTCACTATTATGTAATTGTGACACTTAATTTTAAATATGTGCACTCACCACGCTTCAGCTTAAATTAATTTGCACGCATCTCAATTAATATATTAGAATGCATGTTTCACCTATGTGACCCGATAGCATACATGGTGCAATTGGTGCACAAGGCCCGACCTCACGATGAAATTA